>LOJH01001525.1:35680-45766 GCA_001685095.1 Ellobius talpinus
GGGTGAAGGGAGTACCTTACTGAAGAGAGAAGCTGCAGGGTGAGGGGAGTACCTGTACTGGAGAGAGAAGCTGCTTGCCTTTGGAGGGACGTTAGATTTCTGAGGCTGCATTGAGAGACAGAAAGGCCAAGAGAGAACAGAGCCTGACCTTCAACAGACTAGACTGTGTTTGTTAACACACTTTATTAACACTGCGAGGGTCAACGTCCCTCCCAAGAGAAACTGAGAGGTCTTGCAAGAGGAAAAGCCGGCCAGGACCCTTTTAGGGGCAGGGTGAGGAGCGCTGGAAAGAGGAAGTTGTTGCAGCTGTAGGTGCTTCTGTGGATCTGTTATCTCTTCCTAAGGAAATTGTGCGCCCAAGGTGAGACAGACCTCTCAGGAGGCAGGCTGTCTCAACAGATAGTCCTTTCCGAGCCAGGGCACTTTTAATCTCACAGGAATCCTGATTTTACAGGCAAGGTGCTCGCTCTCACATGGGGCGCAGACCTGAAAGACATAGGGGCTCCCCCAGTGCCCATGCTGGCTGTGGTCACAGGATGAGTCTCAGGGGCCATCTCTGCGTTGCCCAAGGCTGTGGATTAAGAATCAATTATGGGGAGCACCACCCATCTAGAGTCCTCCAGTAAAGGGCTGAGGCGTGGCTCAGTGTAGAGACGCTGCCTGCCGAGAGTCCTAGGGTCCCGCAGTGAGGGACTGGAGGTGGGTGGGATCCCGGCCTGGCATGCTCACGGGCCTGGGTTCCGCAGGGATGCCGCCTGGCATGCTCACTTGAAACACAACAGTGAGATGACGATTTTCCATTCCTCATCAGCTGTGACAAATGTCTCACGGACGGAGGAGCATGTGTACACCTGGTTTGTTTCCTTATTTGTGATCTCTGCTCCCTGCGTGCAAGGATGCAAGGTCCCTGAGAGCAAAAACTGTATCCTCTTTTCCCCCAGTGTGAGGCAAGTGATTCCTTGTTCAGTTTGAGCTTTCTTTTTTTCCTTTCCTTCCTTCCTTTCTTTCTCTCTCTCTCCCTCCCTCCCTCCCTCCTTCCTTCCTTCCTTCCTTCCCTTCTTTCTTCCTTTTCTTTTTGTTTTTGGTGGGGTTTTTTTGAGACAGGATTTTTTTTGTGCAGTTTTGGTTGCCCTAGACCAGGCTGGCCTTGAACTTGGAGGTCCGCCTGCCTCTGTGTCCTGAGTGCTGGGATTAAAGGCCTGAGCCACCACTGCCCAGCTCCACACTTCCCAATCTCATCTTCAGTATGCGCCTGTAACAAAATACCCGGAAGTAGCTGCTTAGGAGGAGAGGCTCAGTTTTGGCTTGAGGTATCTAAAGATTTGGTCCCTGATTACCTGGTCCCTTTGCTTGGAGCCTGAAGCAAGGCAGAGAATCATGCTGGGACCCACTGCTTATGACTGGCCCTACCTACTAAGTCCCCACTGAGAAGTCCCCAGGTGAGGGCAGGGTCCTGTGTTCTTGTCCCCTTTGCATGGTCAGGCTCTGCTTGAGGCTATCTGGAGAACCATGTGAAACACGTGAGTTTTGGGGGCCTCGCAGATCATAGCCGCATCAAGTCCAGGATAAAGAGTTCACTGGGGAGGTAACTCCAGGCGGTGCCAGTAGGGGAGCCTTGCCATGAGCCCCTAGTGCTCTGTGAGCCAGGGTGTCACTTACCCAGCATCCCTCAGGGCAGGTGGACTCACCCCCAGGATCTCCAGCCTGCCACACTCAGAGCCGATCACCTTTCCCCAGCTTCAGAGGCCGGATCCCTGTGAGATGCCCAGAGAGAACACACAGGGACCAACCACACATGGGCCCCAGTCTTTGGACTCTGTCACAGATGCTAGCTGAGTAGAAGTGCCATAGCCCTTCAAGGACACAGGGACAGAATCTGCCACTCCAAAGTACCACATAAAAACACCGTGAGTCAGCCAGGTCCCCATGCCACATTAGTGCAGCGAGCTTAACGTCCTCAACAAACCTGGTTGGTGACATAGGCAAGCTAATGGGGGAATTAGGATTCCTCTTGGAATTCCGTCCCTCCTTCCCTCCCTCCTTCCCTCCCTTCATTTCATAAAGTACCAGATTTAGGGTTCAAGAGAGAGAAAATGAGGTGATATTTGTCAGAGGGACTGGGGAGATGGCTCAGGGTTCAAGAACAAAACAGCTCCTGCAGAAGGTCTGAGCATCAGCTCGTTGTACCCTTCCTGGAGGCTCACAACTGCTATAACTCCAGCTCCAGTGTGTGTAGCACCTCTGGCCTCTGAGGGCACCAGCACATGTGTGCACACACATACATACAGATGGAAGTAATTAAAAGTAAAATAAATCTTCAAAAACATCTATATTTATTCCGCCCCCCCAGGCTGAAGTACCCCACGCTGGTGGGTTACCACAACTAGGTGTGTTCTTAACATTGAAGAGAGATAGCAAGGCAGCCTCGTGGGGTTTCTTAAAGAGGGGGTCCTATACCACGGAGAGGATGAGTGGCCCCTGGAAGTGCTTGCAGTCATTCTAAGGCTTCCTTAGTTGAGGTCTCCTGATGTTGTACAGATGTGGCTGTGGTAACTCGTTCTCTGGACTGTACAGACCGTAGAAAATAGTACTGATGGCTATCTCGTGTTCTCTATAATCTCGGAACATACAAAGTCCTGCAGCTGACCAGCGCACACCCCGGCCACATTAGCCCATATGTGTAGCTGGCTCCGGCTTCTTTCATGGCATAGCACTGTGCTCTAAGCCATGGATGGCTATCTTCATGTGACCAGCCGTTTCTGCTTCAGAAGGACCATCACAGGGGCTGGAGAGATGGCTCGACAGTTGTTCTTGCAGAGATCCCAGGTTCAATTTCCAGCAGCTTACAACCACCTGGAACTTCTGTTCCAGGGAATCTGGTGCCCCTCTTCTGACCTCCTTAGACCCCAGGCACATACTTGTTGCATATACATGCATACGAGCAAAAAACTTCACACACATGAAATAAATAAATCTAAAATTTAAAAATATTGTCACAGCTGAACCTGTTAGCTACTGATAGTTTTTCATAGGTGGAGGGTGTGGGCAGGGTCACTGGACCCTCGTTGAGCATCCAGCCCCTCCTCCTAGCCAGCAGTGTGCAGTTCTGCCCTAATGGTACCTGACTTTGAGGTCTGGGGGAGGAGCTAGAGTATAAGGGCTGGGAAGATTAGGGACAGAGGGCGGCACCTGCACAGCTATGGGGACACCACTGTCTACACTGAATGAAAACTCTCCAGTGTGGCTTCAGGTCACCCACACTCCTGTCGGAACCCCTCAGCCACGCCCTGCAAATAAACCCTATTAACCCTTCGGTCCTCCAGGGTGAACTTCGGTGAAGTGAATCCTCGGTTTGTCATTGGGCTGGGTAGATGGCTCAGGGCTGTGCTTGTTGTGCGTTATCCTAAGGACCTGAGTTTGGTTCCCGGTGCTCACATAAAAGCCAGGAGTGGTAACATAGGCCAGTAGCATGGGGAGGCTGAGACAGGAGGATCCCCAAAACTCATTGGCCAGCTAGCATAGCCAAACCAATGAGCTCCAGATTTGTGGAGAAACCCTGTATCAAAACAAAAGGTGGAAAATAACCAAGGAAGGTACTGGGTGCATACCTCTGGCCTGTACATTCCACATACACTCACATACATGTGCACACCCCTGTATCCCCACACCCTCCCATACACATACAACACAGACTCATACTCAAGATACACAGACAATACCCTTCACATATACAACACACACACACACACACACACACACACACACACACACATTACAGAGTCGCACGATGAATGTAGCCCATGGAGACTTAAAACTCAAAATCCACTTGCTTCAGCCTTCCAAGAGTCAGGATAACAGATTCGAGTCGCCATGCTTTATCTGGCCTTGTTAAACAAAGCTGGTTGTTTAAAGTCCTTCTGGTTCCTAAGCTAAAGAGCCAGGAACTGTAGTATGGTGCCACATCCCATCGGCCCAGAGTGGGCTTCTAGGCAGCTGTTGCCCTTCTGCCCCAGTAAGGCTACTTTCCAATGCCCTGACTCCCTGAGTGGAGTGGGTGGGCCTGGATGTGAGGATCTGTGTGGTGTCTGAGGCAAGGACTTCCATGGCTAGGGTAGGGGGAGAGGCCGGGCAAGTGCTGTTGGCTCCATCTCTGCAGGGCTGTATGGTGAGGGGAGCAGAGGCAGGCTGAGAACACTTCTTCCCCACGGGGTCAGATCCTCTACACTTTATCCAGAGAATGTCTGTTTCTCTAAGCAGGGCATTCATTCCCACCCTCTCCTCCCTGGCTGCTATAGAAGTGGGAGGAGTTCTGTGAGGGCTGGAGCTATGTTTTAAGTTTTAATTACTATGCTTAAGAGATTTATACAATGAAAATGCCTCTAAGCTGTATGCCCCACTTACCCAAGGACAGACAACTTCCTGGACCATCGAGGGCTGTTGTTCAGGTGAGCAAGCCATGTATTTTCATTTCAGTGAACAAGGTTGGTTGCCCAGCTGCACAAGATGTGCTTGCTCACACATAGGCAAGAGCTACATAGACAGGAAGTACCTTAGGATGTAATCTTACCCCCAACAGGACAAAGACAGGAAGTAGATGGCCTTGAGGGTTTTGCCTTTATGAGCACTGACTAATGTAATTAGGTGCCATTCTCTGGGAGTCCCAAGTGTGGACCTGGCCAGAATCCATTGTTCTGGCAGGTGTTAAATAAAATTTGTTTCAAATTTGGCTCAAAAATTGTTGTAGTGGTCTTATTTTCACCTGGTAGGGTTGACAGGTTCAAAGGGGATTCTGTAGAATATGGGCTCCCCCACAGCAGACCCAAGGATAGTAGCAATCTTTATGCAAGAAGCTTACTTTGCCAGGTGACTGTAGAAAGTTCAGGCTGGGAGGCAGGGATAGTGGGGGTTTTCATCCAGCAAACTCCTTGGGAAAACTGTAGTTCTAATGGTGACCACAGGGGTACCTGACCTCCAAAAATGCTAACATAACCTTTCCAGCAGGTGTCAACTCAAAGCTCTCTGCCTTAAGACCAAGTACGGTGGTGCATGTCTGTGAGCCGAGCATTCGGGGGGCTGAAGTGCAGGGACGGTGGATGTGAGGGCCGTCTGCACTATATGGCAGGACTCCACCTTAAGAAAAAGCAAAGCCTCAGGTAGGGAGACCAAGAAGCATGTAGGACCCCAGAGGTGGGCCCAGCATTCTTACACAGAGCACCAGACCAAAGACCACAGCGAATGGAAATGGAGTTTGGGGCTGAACCTAGGGAAGATGACTCAGCGGGCATAGTGCTCATTAAAACCAATGCGAGTACCTGAGCTCAAATCCCCAGCACTCAGGTGGAAAGTCAGGCTCTATGGTCCTAGCACTAGTTGGGCAGAGAGAGACAGGACCGCTGAAGCTCTTGGCCAGTCATTTAGTCAATCAACAAGTTCATTGTTCAGTGGGAGACCCTGACTCAAAGAGCAAGCTGGAGAATGATAAGAGAGGACCCCCAACATTGATCTCTGGCCTCCACATGCATGTGCAGCCACACACAGGCACGCACACCACCCCATGGTCATGCACTCATGCAAAACCCCCATCCACACATCTACACATGCACACAAAACAGTGACTGTGTCTGCTTTGCTGGGCCGTGTGTCTAGATTCTTGGTGAAACATTTTTCAGGATGTTTCAGGGAAGCTGTTTTTAGTGGGTAAGATTAATGCTGAATTGGGAGCTGGTGCACGCTGTCTCTGTCTGTCTGTCCCTTTCTCTTGGTGTGTGTGTGTATATATGCCTCTGTGCCCCTGAGTGTAAACATGCACACATCATGGCACTGTTTCTGAGGTCAGAGGACAGCCTTAGTTGTAGGTTTTGCCTTCTGCCGTGTTTCGGACAGGGTGTCTTGGCTGTTAAGGTCAGACTAGCTGGCCCAAGGTTTTTTCTGGATTGTGCTGTTTCTACCTCCCTTATTAACTTATGCATGCTCACATAGTACACACTCCGACTGAGCCATTCCCAGGCCCTGACATTGAACACTGTGAATTGAGCAAATGAGATCCATCCAGTCAGTTAAGATCTTAACAGAACACAATGGATCCTCTCTGTATGAAGAGCTGCCTAACTACCTTTGAATACGAAGTGCAGCTGCTCATCCCTGGGTCTACCCTGCAGAGCCATGACTTACCAAGCCTCCAGCATTGTGTAGCCAGTTCCATAAAAAATAGTCCCTCCCCCTGCAGATGGACACCAATTTAAAAGGATGCTGCTTGTGATTTTCAATCTGACTGTGGTATATAGTTGTTGTTTTTTACTCTTTTTGCTCTTTGCTCATTGGGGGTCCACCAACAGCTCCTAAATAAATCACAAGGAGGCTTATTCTTTCTTATGAATGCCCAGCCTTATCTTGGCTTGTTTCTTGCCAACTTTTCTTAAATTATCCTGTCTACCTTTTGCCTCTGGGTGTTTATTTCTGTATGTCTTTTCTTTCCTTCTTATTCCATGTCTGCTTTGTGGCTGGGAGGTGGGCCCCTTTTCTTGCTCCTTGATCTTCTCTCCAGATTTCTCCTATTTATTCTCTCTGCCTGCCAGCCCTGCCTATCTTTTTTCCTGCTTTGCTATTGGCTGTTCAGCTCTTTATTAGATCAATCAGGTGTTTTAGACAGGCACAGTAACACAGCTTCACAGAGTTCAACAAATGCAACATATCTTTTCAACATTAAACAAATATTCCACAGCATAAACAAATGTAACACACCTTAAAATAATATTCCCAACAGTGATGCGAGAGTGAACTTTACAAGCTATTGGGTTTTTAATGTTCACTACACAGCATGAGGTACTCAACATTTTAGCATAAAGAGATTTTGTGTCTGGATGTCTAAGTGCCTCATATGTTTGAATACTTGGTCCCCAGTTGGTGGAACTGTTCGGGAAGGATTAGGAGGTGTGGCCTTGTTGGAGGAGGTGTGTCACAAGAGGTAGGTTTTGGAATTCATACTATTTCCAGTTAGTTCTCTTTGCCTCATGACTACATCTCAAGATGCAAGCTCTCAGCTACTGGTCTAACACTGTGCCAGACTGACTGCTGCCATGTTCCCAACCGTAATGGTCATGGGCCCTAGCCATCTGGAACCGTGAGCCTCACAGAAGGGTGCTCTCCATGACTTGCTCAGCCTGCTTTCTTCTATAACCCAGGACCACCAGCCCAGGGATGGCAACTGATCCTTGTGAGATAGGACTACCTATGTCAATCATTAATCAAGAAAATATTCCAGAGATGGGCAGTGGTGGTGCACACCTTTAACCCCAGCACATAGGAGGTAGAGGCAGGCAGATCTCTGTGAGTTCAAGACCAGCCTGGTAGACAGAGCAAGATACAAGACAGGCTCCAAAACTGCACAGAGAAACCCTGTCACAAAAAAACACAAAAAGAATGAGAGAGAGAGAGAGAGAAAGAGAAGAAAATATCCCATAAGCTTGCCCACAGGCCAATTTGGTGGGGGCATTTTCTTGGTTAAGGTCCTGTCTTCCCAAACACCTCAAGCTTCTGATACATTGTTGTTAAACCATAACCTTTCCTTTCTTGCTTATCCCCAATATCTTGTGATTAATATCAGTATCACAGTATAAAATATCCCAACTTTTAAAAATCCCACTCTTTAAAACTTCACTTCAAAAGTTCAGTCTTTCTAAAACAACCAAATTATAAATCTCTTATAAATTCAAAGCCCATCTTCAGTCTCTTTAAAAGTTCAAAGTCTCTCTAACATGTCCAAGGTCTCATAACTGTAGGTTCCTGTAAAATAAAAAAAAAGTTTTAAATACTTTCTTACTCTCAGAGGGGGAAATCGGGGTACAGTCACAATCAAAGTGAAGCAAAGCCTAGCCCTGTATAGAGCTCAGTGCTTGGCATCCAGGACCCATTCCCACCTTCTGAAACCCAGGCCTTGGCACTGGCTCTTCCCTGGCTCCGCCAATCACAGCACACGTAGCTCGCTGGCTCGGGTCACCTACACCTGCACCTGCGAGTGTGCTGAGAGGGTGTGCCACGGTCCTGCCATCTCCAAACTGCTGGTGTCTCTACAGCACCCGGGCTGCACATTCACCAACGGTCTCTCCTGGATCCTGAGCCTGCCACGTGGACCAAGCCTTGGCTTCTTTCCATGACCACTCCAGCCCTGGACTTTCCCCTACTGCTAAGGCTGCACCTAACCAATTACCTCTCATGGAACCGAGCCTCAGTTACCCTCCACAGACCCTTGTCTTTAAACACAGTACTGCATGAGAGACTCACACATTACCAGCCTGAGATACAGTCCTGACCCCACTCTGGACCACAGTGTGTGTGCTGACCACACGGAAACACCTCCCAGAGATTTTGCCTCAATGATACTGGTCTCTTCTTAATTACTGCTAATTTCCCAGTCCCAGCTGACCAGCATCAGTACTCCAGGAAAGCAGAGGTTTTATTCAGTGTTTCTGGTCTTGTTAATCACAGCTGACTCAGCCCCAGCAGATCTGAACTTCGGATTTTATTATTTTTATTTTTGTTTTTTGTTGTTGTTGTTTCTTCTGCTCCCATCCCTTAAGATCCCAACTATGACAGGGTATGGTGGTGCGCAACTTTAATCCCAGCATTTGAGAGGCAGAGGCAGGTGGATCTCTGTGAGTCTTAGGTCAGCCCGGTCTATAAAATGAGTTCCAGGACAGCCAGGACTGTTCAGAGAAACCCTGTCTTTTGTCCTCCCTTTCGGGTCATCTGTGACTTTACGTCCTTCTCTCCTCGAGACATCCTGTGTGAGGAGCACTCGTCGCAGCGCTAGCTCTGAGCAGTGCCTCAAGCTGTGTTTTGGAATTTTATATATTCGTTCATTCATTCATTCATTCATTCATTTATTCATTCATTCTGGGAAGGAACTCGGAATACCACGCATGCTCTGCCAGTGAGTCATGCCCTCAACCCTCTTCCTCTTGACGTCATTATTGTCCATCATGTCAAGGTTCAGATGAGAGATTGCATAACTCCGTAGTTAAACCTGATGGGCTAAGGATCTAATCCCATCTCCAGCGCACATTCCCGTGTGATTTGGGGTAAGTGATTTAACCTCTCTGTGCCTCTCCTCCACAGAAGGGATGGGAACGACGCAAGCGACAGGACAATCGATGCTGCACTCACACCACCAGAGCAGTGGCTGCGTGTCAGTCTCGTGCGGTGCTCAAGGTGCGGCCACGAGTCACAGCCGCGCTCACGCTTTCTCCTATTCCTTCTGGTTTCTGGGTCCCCAGGCACGGCAGCAGCTGGCTCTGTCAGTGGTATTGCTGGCTGCCCACTCCCAGCACGCTCCTCCTCTTCTGTCTGTCAGTGCCTTGGTCCTCACGCCACCTCCACCTCCGCCTTGGGGTGACCGTATCCCTTGCCTCCCGGGACAGATTTCTAGCACTTTCCCCCCTTTTAAGAGATTGACTGCAATTTCTATAATAACATCACATTAGCCAGAAATTAATGTCCTCATTAAGACAGCAATTAGGCACATTAGCGTGGCAATAAAGGAGAAGCTTATGAAATAATTGCTGGTTCCAAAATGCCTTTAATTTAGTATTTTATGCTGCACTGTGTTATTAATTTTTTTCCCTCGGCAGAAGATAATAAGAGAAATGTCTGAATTTGAGCATTCTTTCTAAGGACAGTGGTGCCAGCCCCTTTAAACAGTTAATACCTGTTTTTGCCACCCCTGTCCTGTCCATGGAGGGGCAGGGGATGAGGGTGGACCATGACTCAGGGACACAGACCATCTGCTCTCCACCAGGGCATCAGAGCAGCATGGGCTCCTCGCAGCTCAGGAAGATTTCTTTGCCCTGAGCAATATTTGTTTGTTTGTTTCTGCTGGGCTACATCTCCTGAGTTCAGGTGTGTTTAGTGATGTTTGGGGAACCCAACTTCTCTACCCCAACTGTAGGGTTTTCCACTGTGGGAAATATTGACAAAATGTACTGGTTTTTTTTCTATCAAATGGTTAAATAAGACAACACTCTATAAAAGAAATTGCAGGGGCTGGAGAGATGGCTCAGTGGTTAAAAGCATTGCCTGCTCTTCCAAAGG
>LOJH01001525.1:45791-59087 GCA_001685095.1 Ellobius talpinus
TCAATTCCCAGCAACCACATGGTGGCTCACAACCATCTGTAGTGAGGTCTGGTGGCCTCTTCTGGCCTTCAGGCATACATATAGACAGAACATTGTATACATAATAAAAAAAATAAATATTTAAAAAAATTGCAGGAGTTGAAGAAATGGTTCTACGATTAAGAGCATTGCCTGCTCTTTCCAGGGGACTTAGATTCAGTTCCAAGCTCCCACATAGCGGCTCACAGTGGCCTGTAACTCCAGAGCACACATACACACATACACACATACATGCCAGACATACACATAAACAAACAATTTTTTAATTGCAAAGAAGCCACTTGCAAGAACTCCAGATTCCTCCCGTCAGTTCTTGAAATCAAAAATACGTGCTCAAGGTTGAGTACTGTTCTCAAAAATTATACTCTGCTTTTCAGCTGCAGAACTTTGAGTAAGCCAGCCACGTAAGAGTGTGGGGCCACCCTGACAGCTTAGGTCAGAACCACCTTGTGTTAGGAAGAAAATCCCAGCAGGACCCCTGCTGGGTGGGTTTGCCTGCTCGGCTTGGCTACGTGCAACCCTGCAGAAGCAAAAATTTTGTCATGCCAAAGTACTTTGGATTGTGTGGTCATGTTCTGGGGACCCCAGACCCAATTCTAACACTATGATAAAACAAACAGGTGTCCCCATGAAACAGTGACAGGATCTATTGAAGAGGGCCTTTTGAGTTTATTTCTGTTTGTTTTTTTTTAAGGTCTAGTTTTATAGCTCAGACTTACAGGTGCAAGGGCCTTTGGGAAGGATGGAGCTTGAAAAATCTACATTAGCCAGGAGGCTGGTTTAGCTGTAGAAAGGGTAGCAGCGAGGGCATATCAGGAACATACTGAGGGGCAGAGAAATGGGAAAAGTTTGAGAAAGCTACACATCCCTGTCAGAGATCAACCAATTATCTACTGTCCTTGACACTGCCTGACAAGCAACATGGAAGTCTAGTGGCTCCGGATAGGTAGCATTAACTATGGTCCAAAGTCTGTGATGTGCGCGGAGTCCTGTGACCTAGGACTCTTCCTTCTTCCTCCACCAGGCTCCTTCTCACTTGTGGGACTCTGATGGCTGTGGGGTGGCCTACAGCAGGGTTCTAATCCATGTCCCTCATCCTCCTGCAGGCTAGTGCAGCCTGGTCATGTGACACAGACCAGGTTCCCAGATCCTGAGGACAAACAGGCAGCAGGACTTGAGGCTCCTATCCAGACTGTGATTTGCTGGCTCAGCAGGAAGGCTCAGTCAGTAAAGTACTTTTTCTTGCCCAGCAAGTCTGCCACCTTCAATTCCCGAAACCTGAGTTTGATCCCTGAAACCCAGGACCCAGGTAAATGTGGATGGAGCCATGCCCTCTGACCTCCCCACACACTGTGCTGGTTAATTTTATGTCAGTTTGACGCAGGCAGAATCATCTGAGAGAAGGGAATCCCAACTGAGAAAATGCCTCCCTAAAGTCAGGCTGTAGGAAAATATGGATGGTATTATTTTAATTAACCCAGTCCATGGTGGGTGGGGTCATCTGTTAATGCCACCGGCAAGAGTAAGACCACTACCACATGGCCTAATTTGAAGCAAGCTTTAGTAGATACTAGCCAGGACAATGAACACTGGCCAGGTCCATACCTGGGACTCCCTGAGAATGGCTGTGAATTTTGTTAGTCAGGTGGTTTATAAAGGCAAAAGCCACAAGGCTATGTTCTTTCTGCCTTTGTCCAGTGAAGGTAAGCATACATCCTAATGTACTACCCAGATGGGTAGCCAGGCCTCGAATAGGAAGCACACCAGGGAGGGAGGTCGCCCCTCTCCCATCCTGTATCCCAAGGAAATAAAGTGCATCTGAGACCTTCGTTGCTATGGTGACTGCCACAAATAAATTTGGGGAGGAGGCTGCCCCAGGGGTATTAGTAAAGAGCCTGCCCTCCACCCTCTGGGGCAGTCCTGGAACTCCAGTCTCCCGGATAACCTAGAAGAGGAGGCATCCAGGAGCCTAGAAGCTTTCATAAGCCAGCCATGCAAAGGGAGAGAGGCCCAGTGGATCCAGGGTGTGGTGGGGGTCCCACATGTAAGTCCACTGTGGAGGCCATCTCTGCCCCAAGCCTCTGTGCCAAGTGTGGTGGGGGAGGGTGCGGCAGGACCTCCAACCACCTCTTTAAAAAAGCTTTCACATTTTTTTTATTTTAATATGTATTTGTTTAGTGTGTGTGCACACGCGAGCCTATGCCATGACACTCGTGTGGAAGCCAGAGAGCATCTCACAGAATATGGTTTTCTCCTTCCGTCCTGTGTGTCTGTCAGGCTTGGTCAGGAATGCCTTGATCTGCTACACTATGGCAATGGCTCACGTCACTTCTTTGGCTTTTTTGAGATAAAGTCTCAGATAACCCAGGCTGACCTTGAACTCCTGTTGGGGAATATTATTTTAAGGTGTGTTACTTTTGTTTATGCTGTATTTGTTTAATTCTGTGAAGCTGTGGTTCTTTGTCTAAAACGCCTGATGGTGTAATAAGGAGCTGAACGGCCAATAGCGAGGCAGGAGATAGAAATAGGGGGGCTGGAGGATAGAGTATAAATAGAAGGAGAAATCTGGAAGAGGAGGAGGAGCAAGAAAAGGAGAAGAGAGGACTCTAGGCCCAGCCACCTGGTCAGCCATCCAGCCACAGTGTAAGAGTGGAAGTCAGATTACAGAAGTAAGAAAAGGAAAAAGCCAGAGACAAAAGATAGATGGGACAATTTAATTAAGAAAAGCTGGCTAGAAACAAGCCAAGCTAAGGCCAGCATTCATGAATAAGAATAAGCATCCATGTGTGATTTATTTGGGAGCTGGGTGGTGGGCCTCCCAAAAAGCCAAAAGCGTAAAACATCACACTAAAAATTTCCTATCTTCCGGCCTCTCCCATGCTGTGATGAAGGCTTGGGCTGACATTCCCAGTTTTTCCAGGACTTGGTGAACGCTGGGCGAGCGGTATATGAACCGGATCACATCTCCCATATTTTTCCTCTTCCTCAACTTTCCAGTTCTGCTTTAGAACAAGCTCCTTGCTGGGGTACAACATGTATCTGTTCCTGCCAGCTCCCCAGTCCCAGGAGGCCCACCCTTGCCCTCCAGTTCCCCAGCGCTTCTCTGATTGGATGGGAGGCTCAACACACCAACCTGTGCCAAGGGCAGAGTTAAAGCTCCAGTGTGCATCTTCAGCCTAAAGCCCCAAAGAAACTAGGAGCATGTGCTGTGGGTGCAGCTGAGGGTTTTCTTTGCTTTTCTTTCCTCTTTGTAAAAATCTGTTAATAAAGTGTGGGTGAATCCAAGCGGCTCTGAAGGGGGAGGGGAAAGGCAGGGCTGCTGTTTGCGGAAGGAGATTTAATAAGAAGGCGAAACAAAAATAGTTCCTGTGCTGGAGAGAGAGGAGGGGGTCTGGGAGATGGTTCCCCACAATGGGGGCATGCAAAGGGAACCAGGAGGCTCTGAGGGGTAGGAGGACCGGGCTCATTCCTTGGCTGGGGAGTCCTGAGCCAGGAGACATCTATTCCCATTGGGGTTGGTCTTTGCAAAATTTCCAGCACCCTGAACTCAGGCGATGGCTCACAAGGACAGACTGCACAGGTGTGCAAACAGTGATGTCATCTGTTCCCCTGACCACACCCTGTGTGTACCCAGAGGAAGGGAAGTCTTTTCACAGATCTGTACAGAAACGGTAAGGCATCAGAGGACAGATACACACAAGTGACCAGCAAACAGTGGAATATTACTCAGCCACGAAATCGGAAGAAGCACTTCACAATCCATAATAGGGATGAACCTTCGGCAGTCAAGGGCAAAGATCACAGGGCATGATCCCTCGGTGCATGGGATGCAAGGACCAGGCAACCTGCAGAGACAGAGATGAGGGTACAACTCAGGGGACCCTAGCAGTACTAAGGGATAAGGGAGGACTGCAGATAGGTAGGGGCTCCTCCTGGGAGGAGGAACAAGCTCCAGATTAGACAGAGGCCATCATTACAGCATGGTAGATGTCGTCCGAGCCCAAACGGATCCCTACTTATTTTATCTTATTACTTTAAAAATGTTTGTGTGCACCTGGTGAGATGGCTCAGTGGGTCAGGGTGCACGTGGCCAAGACTGATGACCTGAGTTTGATTCCAGTGATCCATATGGTAGAACCAGCCCCCAGGTTGTGCGAACACATTTAAAAAGATAGTGTGTGCACACGTGTAGCCCAGAGGCTGGCACTGTGTTTGCTCCGAGGGGAAGCATCTATCTTTCAGGAAGAGTATTGAGGAACAGGGCATTCTTTTTCTTTAGAAAGCTTTGTTTATTTTTACTCTTTGCATTCTATACGTGCATCATATTCATGGCATTCCCTTAGAGGCCAGAAGAGGGCATAGGGTACCCCTGAAACTGAAGTTACAGACATTTCTTACCCACCATATAGGTGCTGGGAGCAGAACCCAGGTCCTCTGAAATAATAANGAGATGCAGGATGTTAAAGGGAGGGGAAATAGCCCATCCTGCAGGGAAGCTCCTTAGGTTCAGGGAGGGAACGCCCTCAGTAAGTCCCCCAAACTGACCAGACCCACTAGGGCATCCCTCCCTAAGCAGGCACAAACTGTAAGAACCGAAGAGGGGCTCAGACCGGCGGCCTGGAAAAGGCCCTCTCCCACCCATGAAGGTGGCCTTGGTAATGTGTTTTTGAGTCATTTCTGCTCCTAGAAGTAATCCAGAAACAAGTTGGGTCACCCAATTTTACTTTGGTGACATCGTACTTTGGTCTGCCACCACCTGCTTTGCTCCTCATCTACTGCTCACATCTTCACATCTCCCTAGGAATGGTGTCACATGACAGGCATCTTCCTCTGTCCCTTGGAATAGGGTCACATGACAGGCATCTTCCTCTGTCCCTAGGAATAAGGTCAAGTGACAGGCATCTTCCTCTGTCCCTAGGATTAGGGTCACATGACAGGCATCTTCCTCTGTTACTGCTCCATTTTCTTTTTCTTTTTCTTTTTTTTTTAGAAACAGGGTTTCTCACTGGATCTGGAGCTCACTAAATGACTAGACTGTCTGACCAGTGAGCCCCAAAGATCCTCCCGTCTGCTCCCCAGAGCTGGGATTACAGGCTCACACTCGATCTTCATGAAGATCTGCAGGTTCTGAGCTCTGTTCTTCACGCTCGCACGGGAAGCCCCTTTCTCACTGGGTCATCTCCCTGGCCTCTGTTACTATTTAATGAGCTGGGAGATGGCTCTGGGTGAAGAGCCTGCTGCACAAGTGTGAGGACCGAAGTTCAGATCTCCTGAACCCACGTGAAACAGATGCGATAGTGTATGTGTCTGAAGCCCCGGGGCTCCTGAGGCGAGGCGTGGGGTGGAGCCAGGAGAGTGCAGAGATTCACAGCCCAGTGAACCTGAGACCCTACCTCAAAAACACACTCATGCCTGAGGCTGTCCTCTGGGCTCCACAGGTGGGTGTGGCTCACGTGTGCCCAGACAAAATTGATTTGGGGATCTCTGTGACTCGGGCTGACCTCAAGCTGCTGGGCTCCAAGGATCATTTTGGCTCAGTGTCCCAGTGTGCACTACCACACCTGTACACACTCTATGGCAATTCATTTCTTGTTGTGTGAACCTTTCCACACACACAAAAGTGGATGACAGGTATCTGCTCTTGTCCGTGACACACTCCCCATCAAAGGATCCAAGAGGGAGGGATCAGGTGGATTCAATCACTTAGTCACTCAACAAATATTCCCTGAATCTTAATATCATACAAAGTTGTGATGGACACAGAGTAAATCTGTCCTGGGTTCACTCCAGTGGACAGACTGACGGACAGTACCAAACATGTATAGTATGGTGGTCTGAATGAAAATGGCCTTCTTAGGCTCATAGGGAGGGACACTATTAGAAGGCGTGGCTTTGTTGGAGTAGGTGTGCCCTTACTGGTGGAAGTGTGTCCCTGGGGATGGGATTAAGGTTTCAGAAGCTCAAGCCAGGCCCAGGTTAAAAAAAAAAACTGCCTGAGGATCCAGAAGTAGAACTCTCAGCTACCTCTCCAGCACCATGCCTGCCCCCCCCCGCATGCCACCATGCTTCCCCCTGTGATGAACTGCCAGCCAGCCCCAACTAAATGTTTTCCTTTATAAGACATATAGTATAGGAAGTGGTGGTGTTTGAATAGACATAGAACAGTTGAGGACCACAGGGCCATGTGGAACGAACAATGTGCTGTCACCGGAAAGACTTTTTTTGTTTTTAAATAAGATGGGCTCTCACCACATTGTTGATGCTGTCCCTGGGCTTCTGGACTGCAGGGAATTTCCTGCTCTGCCTCCTTGGTAGATATGGGTGGTGGCAGACACCTCCAGAGGAAGCAAATGGTGCCCAGCAACAGCACTGGGGTGCTGTGGATGTCAGAGGAACAGCCAGTGCAGAGCGGCTTTCTCATTGGAGCTGAGCACCCCTAAATGTGGATTCTTCACACCCCATTAGTACTCCACTGGAGCTCTTGTTTATAGCCCCCAATCCATTGTAATGCTGTAACCCAGCCTTTTCTCAGAGGCGGAGAAGGGATGATCATAGGGTTCGCTGTCTGTCAGCGCAGTGTCAGACTCATTGAGAGATCCTGTCCCAGAGGGTTGCTCAGAGACTGGCAGAACAAAACACATAACCTCCTCCTCTGACCTCTGCATGTATGTGTGCAGACACCCTCCTATACGCACACACACGCCAAAGCTAAGAACTAACCCAAGAGTTGGGACGCTGCACTGCTGCAAAGGACCCACCGAGGCTCCATGCAAGTGTGTGGCTCAGTGACTCAGTTCTTGCCCACCTTCCTACAGCTCTGGGTATGTTGCCATCCTAGGACGGCTATGGCGAGATGCGAAGGAGCTGGAGAAAACAGAGGAGAAAGAAGTTTCCAAGACTGGAATTAAAAAAAACTTTTTGTTTTTTTGTTTCTCCTCGGTTTTTGTTTTTTGTTTCTCCTCGTTCACAGCGCTGATTGCGGTCCAGATCCTCCATTACTAGGCGAGGATTCTGCACCAGAGCTACAGCTCAGCCCTTTGAGGATATCCTTGAAAGTTCGAGTTCACATTTTACCCACCTCCCGCTTCCTGTCTGTGCACCTGGCGCAATCCCTACGCCTCTCACTCCCCAACTCTGCATCGTCTACCTGGACCATGCAGTGCCTCTGTGTGTCCTGGTCTCTACTGCCATCTGTGCCTTGGCGTGTGTTCCACTGACGCCAGAGGGCGCTCGTGAACACTGGCTCAGGCCATGCCCTCCTCTGCTCAGAAACGCCCCACTCCAGCCCAGGGCCACCCGATGGCCACATCATCATGTCTCCTGTTGCCATTGCACAGGTACCTTATTTTAAACTTCCTTTTTAAAGATTTATCCATTTATTTTTATGTGTGTGGGTGTTTGGTTTGTCTTTATGTCTGCGCTACGTGCATGCAGTATCCTCAGAGGCCAGAAAAAAACATCAGATCCCCTGGAACTGTAGCTTTAGCCGTTGTTTGCTGTAATGTGGATGCTTGGAACTGAACCCAGGTCCTCTAGAAAAGCACTCGGTTTTCTTTGTCTTAACCACTGGACCATCTTTCCAGCCTCCTTCCCCATTTAAGACAGCCTCACTGCATAGCCCTGGAACTTGCTTTGTAGACCAGGCTGTCCGCGAACAGGGTGTTCGCGTGCCTCTGCATCCTGAGTGCTGGATTACAGGCTGTGCCCCTCATCCGGTTTACAGACTTGGCATTTGAAGTTGAGCTGAATCATTATTGTCTAGGTATTGCAGTGTTCTGGAGGTCAGATTTCCCACAAGGTGTCACGCGGCTGGGGTAAAACGGCAGAAGTAAACCCTTCCTCGAAGTTCAGAAGATTCCTTTCCTACTTCAGGTGCCTGAGAGTGAATTCTGCCACGTGCAGGTGGAAAATATGGTTCAAATTTGTGTCTCTCTTGTTGTGCCCAGTATGGACCTGCTAGATCACTTCTTGGTTCCTGGTGCTTTCTCTGTTTTCAAAGAAGGAAGGGAAGGGTTTCTCTCTGCAGCTCTCAGCAGGTTCACTGTGCTGCTGTCCCCATTAAGGACTTGTATGACTTGGCTGTACCCAGGGGACCTGTGCAATTCGAACTGGTGACCTCATCTGATGTCCCATGCCCTCAGTGTTGAGGGTGAAAACGGTTTCTACAGAAGAAACAGGCCTGGGCAGCCTGGAACCCTTCACCCGCAGCAAAAGTCCAGGCCCCGCCCTGGCCACAGAGCCCTGCACGATCTGCCTGGCCAGTTTTCTAAGCTCATTCCTTCATCCAGTTTCTCCACCACGCTTTCCAACCACACCAGCCTCCTCACTACCCTCCAGTTCACAGGGTGTGACCCTGCAACCTGTGCTGGCTGGTCTTATGTCAGCCTGACACACAAGCTGGGGTTATCTGAGAAGAGGGGACCTCCAGTGAGAAAATGCCTCCATAAGATCTGGTTGTAAGGCATTTTCTTAATTAGTGATTGATGGGAAGGTGGGGGAGGGCCCAGCCCATTGTGGGTGGTGCCATCCTTGGGCTGGTTCCTGGGTTCTATAAGAAAGCAGGCTGAGCAAGCCATGGGAAGCAAGCCAGTAAGCAGCACCCCTCCATGGCCTCTGCATCAGCTCCTGCCTTCAGGTTTCTGTCCTGTTTGAGTTCAATGAAGAACAGCGATATGGAAGTGTAGGCCAAATAAACCCTTTCCTCGCAGCTTGCTTTTTGGTCATGGTGTTTCATCACAGCAATTGAAACCCTAATTAAGGACTGTAGAGATTGCTCAATGGTTAAGAGCACTGGCTGCTCTTCCAGAGGACATGGGTTCAATTCCCAACATTTATATGGCAGTTCACAACTACCTGTAACTCCAGTTCCATAGGATCCGACACCCTCACACAGACACACATGCAGGCAAAATACCAATGCACATAAAATCTTTAAAAAATAAATTCTAAAAAAGGAAGAAAAAGAAAAAACTAAGTCACGACTCCTGAAAGCTGCCCTCTGACTTCACACATTCTCTGTGACACAGACACGTCCACCCCACCCCATAATAAATAAGTAAACAGATAAATGTAAAAGCCACTTCTAGGTGGTGTTTTGTTGCATCAGCCAGAATGAGGCAAGGGTATTGTGACCCCACCCTCACCTTGCTGCATACACACACACCCACAAAAGAAAAGCATATCCAAGCCAGGCTCTGTGGAGCAGGCCTCTAATCCCAGCACATGGAGACTTGATAGAAGGCTCTCTTAGGCCAGCCTGGGCTAAACAGTAAAACAATAGGACTCTCCTGTTATTGAAAAAACAATTGAATGAGAGAGAGAGAGAGAGAGAGAGTTCCCTTGTCAAATCTTGTAGGCATGTACCTGGTATGGTACACAGTAGGTATCTAATTAATACATGCTGACTTATTGCATACCCTGTGGTTTAGGGAAAATGATGCCCTCAGCCCCAAACTGTCTAGGGTGTCTTAAGTCTAAGGTAGACAAGGAAGATGGACCTGGGTCACTCTATGCTCTGCAGCCATGTTCACTGGATTTCCTGTTTGGGGACACTGATTTCCAGGCTGCATTTGGCTCCTGGCCCACTTGTTTGAGGTTAGATTCAGCCAGCAGGAGGCACCAGGCCGGTGGAGGGAACAAGGTTCTCCATTGGCCTGAACCTGCCAGGTGAACCCTGGCTCCACAACTGCTTCCCTCTGGGTCCAGGCTTCCCTAGTTCCTGCCATCTGCCTTCCCTACCTTAGACACTCCTCTACTGGGCCTCTACTGGGCACCTTCCAGCCAGCACCTGTCCCCAAAGCTCGCAGCCAGGGCCACTGACTTTTAGGACTTTGTCCCAACCTGCTCTGAATACTAAGTGATCAACATTATCCAGTCCCCTCTCCTCCACCTCCCCGGCTTGCTAAACTGGCGTCAGTGGGGAGAAAGGGAGACACCACAGAACTCACAAATGAAGCACATTGCTACAAATCGGATTTCTAGTGTCTTATCTCAGAGTCCCATGAGACGGGAGGAGACTGTGGTTGCTACAGTATCTTCTCACAGTTGAGGCAAACATAGTAGGAAGCCAGGAGGAGTGGATAAAGCGAGAGGGGGGCCAAACACAGGAAAGTGGGGAGGAAGGAAAGAGGTGGGGGGGGAGTAAAAACAATGGCCAAGGGAAATGCAAGGTGGTTCTGGGAGGAACCAAGGCAGGACTGAAAAGGGCCTAAGAGGGAACAGGATGACTCCTAGGGGGACTACTCCAGCCGGGGGCCGCTGCTGGGCCTCCCTGCTCTCAAGCCCTGTTGGCCTCTGGTGTTTAGTTATATTTGCAGACCACGCCTCGGAGGGGAGGGGGGTGGGAAGACTGAACATTTATGGAGCGTCTGCTGTGACTCCTGCAGTTACACACTTCATGTGTGTGTCCCCACTGCTCCCCATCGACTGCCACATCTGCTGTGACCCTGCAGTTACACACTTCATGTGTGTGACCCCATTGCTCCCCATCAACTCCCCACAGGGGATCAGAGGAAGCCTTCAAAGGCCCCTGCCCCACAGGGGATCAGAGGAAGCCTTCAATGGCAGTCAAGGCCCCTGGGCTTCTATAATAAACACCAGTAGGTGGTGTGTGTGTGTGTGTGTGTGTGTGTGTGTGTGTGTGTGCACACGCTGGAATGTAGGTATGGCAGCCCAAGGGCCTCAGGCACTGGCCTACAGCTCACTGGTTGGACCAAGCTGGCTGGCGTGAGAACCCCAGGCATCCACCTGATTCCACCGCTCAGTGCAGGTATTATAGGTGCATGTCATCAAGCATTTCATCCAGCGAGCCATCCCCCAGCCTCCACAACAGGGTAGCTTTTGAACAGAAGTCTGTGGCTGAGGCCTTCACAGGCTGGGGCTGCCTTTGCTTCTGTGACCACTCACACATCTTACCCTGGAGCAAACTGAGTTTTCAAGAAAAATGTGTGTGAACTGGGCAGGATGGCACACACCTGTGATTCTAGGTAGAGGCAGGTGGATCTCCGTGGGTCTACAAATTGAGTTCCAGGCCAGCCAGGTATACGTAAGGGAGACCCTATCTCAAAACAAACAAATAAACAAAAAATGTTTGTTTAAAACCTTAAGACTAACTTAAAGTACAGACCAGAGCTCAAAAAAACCTGAGGAAGAATGCTTAAAATGTCCTGGCTCTGAGGCCACACATTCTCTGTTGTACTATTAAAGCCTGCCTCTCTCCCACAAAATGGACAGAGAGGCTATGTAAATAAGTGGGTGCATCTCTGTGCCAATAAAACTTTATTCACAACAAAGTGGGATGATGTGTCAATAAAAAACGTGTTATAAGCCAGGCAGTGGTGGTACACACCTTTAATCCCAGTACTCTGGAGACAGAAGCAGGTGGATCTCTGTGAGTTCAAGTCCAGCCTGGTCTACAAGGTGAATTCCAGGACACCCAGAGCTACACAGAGGAACACTGTCTTGAAAAACCAAAAAAAAAGTATTATAAAAACTTTACTTATGAAATTGAATGCCAGTTTGGAAGCAGTGAAAGCTGAGGACCTAGGGTGGCCACTGGGTCTGACCCAGACAAGGGTCACAGACATGCAAGAAGTTCCTCAAGTGGCAGCAGAAATTGCGGACCCAAGGGGAGCCTGAGCTGACCAGGTCAGTGCCAGGCCCTTAGAGGAAGGAGAAAGATATCAGTTCAACCAAGGAGAAGCATACAAGTAACGAGCTAACAGCTAATAAGCAAGTCCTGGTCCAGAAACAAGAACCAAGACTGTGTCTCCCTAAACCATGATCCCGAAAAAGTGGCTCCCAGAAAAAGGAATTTGAAGAATTTCCAAATGAAAAATTCAAAAGAATAATTGCAACTATGTTCAGACAGCTCAAAAACCTGCATGCAAAGCAAGAGAACGGAGACAAAGAGCAGAGTGAAATAAAGGTGTTAATCCAAGTACAACTGAATTCAATAAAGAGACAGAATTGGGAAGAAAATAAGATGATGCTGGAAACACAAAACCCCATAAGCCAAACCCAAGGCTTCCTGGAAGTCAGCAGAATGCCATGTAGACAGAGAGTCAGGATGCAGGGCAGGGCCAATGAGAAGTGTTTCAAAACTTCAGAACAGAGGGCTAGAGATGGCTTGGTGTTAAGATCACTGGCTACTCTTGCACAGAATCCAGGTTTGATTCCCAGTACCCACATGGTGGCTCCCAGCCATCTGGAACTCCAGTTCTAGGGGTGATACGCAGACAAAACACTCATACACATAAAACCAAAAAAAAATTAACAGAGCATTGGAAAGTTCTGGGATGCTATGAAGGAACGACATCTTCTAATTATGGACACAGAAGAACACTGCACCAAAGACACAGAAAATGTTTTCAATAAAGTCATAGAGGAAATTTTCCTAAATGTAGATAAAAAGATGCCCGGCCAGGTGTAAGAAGTCTACATCAATAGACAGGACAATTGAAGAAACTCCTCCACGGCATGGTACAGTCACAGCAATAAAGACACAAATGAACGAGTGGGCAGTGAGTGCCCCAACAGAGTGCGAGCCACTTAGGAAGGTGGGCTCATCAGAATGAGAGCTGGCTATTTGTAACAGAACCATTTAAAGCCAGAAGTGCTGGAAGGACGTATTCCAAGGTCTGGAAGAGCACAATTGTCAACTCACACCATTATACCCTATAAAACTATCTATTAAAATCAAAGGAGGAGCTGAAGTAGCGGTTCTCAACCTTCCTAATGCTGCGACCCTTTAATACAGCTCCTCATGTTATAATGACCCACAACCATAAAATTACTTTTGTTGCTGCTTCATAACTGTAATTTTGCTACTGTTACAAATTGTAATATAATTCTTTTTTGATTTTTTAAGACTCTGTGTAACAGTCCTGACTGTCCTGGAACTCACTCTGTAGACCAGGTTGGCCTTGAACTCTGCCTGCCTCTGCCTCCTGAGTGCTGGGATTAAAGGTGTGCGCCACCACCGCCTGGCTGTAAAACAAACATTTTTGGAGACAGAGGGTTCTAGGGTAGTCTTGTATACAGTGAGTTCCAGGCCAGCCAAGGTTATACAGTGAGATGCTGTCTTGAGTGGGGGTGGGGGCAAGATGGCTCAGTGAGTAAAGACACCTGCCACCAAGTTTGATGACCTACCAAATCAGTAGGAGAACTGACTTCTGCAAATTGTGCTCAGACTGTCACATGGATTCTCTCCCTCTCCTCTCTCTCTCTCTCTCTCTCTCTCTCTCTCTCTCTCTCTCT
>LOJH01001526.1:0-12079 GCA_001685095.1 Ellobius talpinus
TTCTTTATTAATCAATGAAAGTAACACATAGACAGATGACCCTCCTCCATCACTCAGCCATGCTGAGCTTGAGGATACACAGAGCTCCAGGTCCCAGCAGAGAAAGGAGGCATGGTGAGCCAATTATCAGGCAGCATATTTCATAGTTCCATGGTATTTCTCTGGTTGACTCAGCTCAATCTTCACTCCCCACCCCCATTTTCCCTATTCTGCTTTCCAACTACTAACAATAATTGTATTCAACACCTATCAAGTGCTTGCCTGTGCCACAAACTATGCTACTCACACATAGAAATTGTCTCTTTTAAAATTCAGAACAAACCCATAAGGTAGGTTCTATTATCCTTAGTTTATAACTAAGAACATCAAAAACTCGCCCATGCTCCTAGAGTTACAAGTGCTAGATTTGGGATCCTAGACAGTGTACATGTTCCTTGAATAAAGCGAGTATCTTTGAAGATGATCATTCAACTATAAACTCTGGCATTTTTTAGAAAGGCTGTACAATAATAGTATCTCTACTTAGCGACAACTAACTTGCTGTTTTAATACCATGTCCAGTCTCTGTAACAGCCCACCCTGCTAGCAACAAAGAGACCATGATGCCTATGAGATGCCACATTTCTAATGGATGGTGCATGTCTCCCAGTACCAGAGAGAAACTGGTTTTATAAACAATGTAATTCTTCACCATCTTTCCTCCTGCCACCACACCCAACATAGGAAGGGACCCCAAGCCATGAGGCAGTAAGCATATCAGTATTTACAATGAATCTCAAATGACATGTACAGCAAGCCAATGTGCCTTGACTGTCAATAGCAGGACATCACCCAGCCATTTCCTTGACACCGGCAACTGAAAAAAGTCAGAGAAATCAAGCCATTTTCCAAGGCAGACCCTGAAACAATTACCAGACAGCTGAGAATACCTCTAAATACTACTCCTCTAGCAGCTCAGGAACAGGTCCAGTGACACTGTCTTCTATGGTCTTGCCCTAAGACTTCCCCTCATGGATCCTGGTCCTCAGAGCACACAAACAAGTGTTTGGGAGGTCGCTAGTTAGTTTCCAGCTGCTCAGCCTCAAAATAATCACACAGGAACCATATTATTTAAATCACTGCTTGGCCCCTTAGCTCTAGCTTCTTATTGGCTAACTCTTACATATTAATTTAACTCATCTCCACACGGCAGGGGCTTACCAGCAAAGTTTTGGCATGTCTGACTCTGGCAACGTCTCCATGGCATCTCCCCGACTCCACCTCCCTCCTCCCATGCTATAGGCCAAGCCAGTTCTTTATTCATTAACCAATAAATGCAACACATAGACAGAAGGATCTCCCACACCAAACAAGTGTCACCCTCCAGTTCAAAATCTGCATCTTTCACATTGTCAGCAAGCTTTCCCATCACCCAGTAGCCTGTTGGTAAACACATCCCTCTCAGTACCACCCAAATATCAGAGCTCAGAGAACCCAGAGCCCTCGTGTAGATGAAACAACTTGGCCAAAGTCACCCAATTAACAATGAAACTCAAGCTTGGTGTCTCCATATGGCATTTGAGGAGGGACTCACTGAGCTCAGAGCCCACTGTGGACACCTTAGGAGGGTCACGGTGTACTCTAAGAGCTTAGCTGAACCTTAGTCTTTGCTCCTTCTCTCTTCTCTACAGGAAATATGAACTGGTTAGAGGTGAAGCAGCTGTATCTCAAGAGCTCAAGCTTGAGTTGGTTTATTCCCCAAGCACAAGATGGGAGCAGGCCAAGAGAACCAACTAGGATACTCCCTAGTAAGGGTAAGGGTAGACGTAGGGAGTCATGTTGTGTCTCCTGGGTCACTGCAACAGTTGCTTAAATGAACACAGGTCACCAGAGCAGAAAGAACTTTTGGCATGGGTGATGATGAAAATGACAGGCAGGAAAATAAGAACAGTAGAAACAATATTTATTGAAACCTTCTATATGTCAAGGACTGTGACCACTATTTGATTTGCATTAGTTCCGTTAGCATAGCCTAAAGTTATAGATACAACATTTATAAACTTGTACAAATAGAGAAAAAATGAATAACTAGGTGGTACTCAGTATACAGCTCAAAGACAGTAGAGCTCAAAACTTGAGCTGAGAGCTGATTTTAAGGATCTTCTTCTAAATTAGTGGGGACATCTCTAGTTTTCTTGTCACTGTGTTGATTGCCTGCGTAGAGCAACTTAAAGAAGAAAGGGTTTATTTTGGCTCACAGCCTGAGGGAGAGCATCCATCATGGCAAGAACTATGTGGCGCAGAGTAACTTGACATACAGTATCCGCAGTTAGGAAGCAAAGAGAGAAATGCTGGTGCCCAGACTGCTTTCTCTTTTTATACAGTTTAAGACCTCTAGCCCGCAGAATGGTACTGCCAGAATTTAGAGTGGATCTCCAGACTTCAATTAACCTAGTCTAGAAGCTCTCACAGACACACCTGGACCACCAGCTTTCCTTCCTGTCCTTTTACATTGGGCAATACTAGAACCAACAAGGCCTCTACATCGAGGCTTGGAGGCAGCCAGAGCCTGTGCTGAGGTGTTCTGTTGGCACCACTGGCAGATCCAGTCACCTTGCCAACCTCTCACTATGAGTCTGCTGTCTTCCCAGCTAGAAGACCTGATGGGTAGTTTCCAGGAACTTTCTGAGGAAATGTAACTTTACCCTCCAACCAAAGGGATGCCCTGTGAACTGAATGTTGCCTGGGGATATATGCCTGAAGCCAAGTCTCGGATAAATAAGGCTTTAGTTCTCTTTCTCCAAGGAAAGACCTAACACTGTACAGACATACTTGGAGTTACTAGCTCCAAGGATAGTGTTTGCTAACCCATGTGAGAGTCCACTTCATCTATGCCTAGACCTACAGTGATACACAGAAAAAGGTTGGAATTAATGCCTGATATAGGTATCTCTAACCAGGACCGATGATGCCCAGAATAGGCATCTCTAAACAGATGAAAAAGGATCAATGATGAGGTGGATAGAAAGGCATCACTGTGGGAGGAGGGAAACCAAGTTCTACCTGTGTCTATGCAGCTAACTAACCACAGCACGACTCCAATGACAGCCCTTTCCCTGTCTGAGCTTCAGTTTATACACACACACACACATTGTTCACCAATATCTTTGCAACTTTAATGTTCCCTGACCCTCTAATAATTTAAGGGGCCATGATGGTTAGTTTTTTCATCAACTTGACACAAGCTAAAGCCATCTGAGAAGAGGAAATCTAGACTGAGAAAATGCCTCAAACAAACTGACCTGTAGGCAAATCTGTGGGCCGTTGTCTTCATTAATGACTGCTGTGCTAGAGTCTGGCCCACTGTGGGCAATGCATGCTTGGGCGGGTGGTTCTGGTAGTTAAGAAAACAAGCTGAGAAAGCCATGAAGAAAGAGCACTTAAATAGCATTCCTCCATGGTCTCTGCTTAAGTTCCTGCTTCTGGGTTCCTGCCCTGCTTTTAGTTCCCCGTCCTGACTTCCTTCAGTGATTGGCTGTGTTTGGGATTTGATTGGCTGTGTTTGGGATTGATAAACCATGTAAATCCTTCCCTCCCAAGTGGTTTTTGGCCATTTTTTTTTCATAGCCACAGAGGGTAAATAAAGTCAGACATCTAGAAAGGGGAAACCTCAATTGAAAAAAAACTGTTTCTTTCAGACTGGCCTGTACACAAGCCTGGGGCATTTTCCTGATTGACCATTGATGTGGGAGGGCTCATCCCACTGTGGGCAGTGACAACCTGGGCATTTGGGCCTTGTTATATAAAAAAGCAAGTCAAGAAAGCTATGGGGAGTGAACCAGTGAGCAGCACTCCACAAAGGTCTCTGCTTCAGTTCCTGCCTTCAGGTTCCAGCCCTGACTTCCTGTTCTGACATACTTCATATTGGACTATAAAATGTAAACTGAAAAAAAACCCAACCATTTCCTCCCCCAGTGGTTTTGGTCATGATGCTTATCACAACAATAGAAACCAAAGTAGGACGTGGGGTGTCCTTGATCACCCAAAGGACTCACTATAGTGAGAATACTACCACCTACCCCTTGGGCAGTGGTTCTTTTACTGTGTTCCTTCACCTCTGCCTGGGTTGAGTCTCCAAACAAAGCTGCAAGATCAATTAGAGAGCACATAAAATGAGCTATTTAATTTATGTTTCTCAGAGGGATATAAAACATTTGGCTCACAAGCTTTTAGGACGGGTCAGAGAATATAAAACTATATTTAATAAGTACAATGTACTAAAAATATCCTTTAATGAGACGGACCGATGAAATTAAAGGGCACCAGCTTCAGGATGGGAAGCCAGATGCTGGACCCTCTCAGTCCCAGCCTCAATCATGCAGACTTAATTAGGTAACTGCTTTATCATTTGTACAATGGTGGCTCTGAATTAAACCAGCTGATTTTTCAGAAACATCTTAGGTGGAATAAGTCTTCTGAAAGCTGCACGGAGATTTCCCATAAATTTAGGTGAGATTTTGTTTGTTTTCATTCTGTTTGGTTGGCTTCTTATCTGCCACAGCACACACTACTAGTAAGACAGAAAGTGTTTCTCATCAGGCAGGCCCAAGGATGGTGTCTCAGCAAGCTGGGTCCCCATTTTATCAGGAGGTGAGGAGGCCAACGCTGAGGAAGATTTTCAGAGTGGTCTGAACCCCTGTTTCTCTGTATGGAGAGAGGGAGCATAATATCTTGTTTGCCTTTCCCAACTGATGGCCCATTTCACCACCACCCCCAGCCAGAGACGTATCCCACAGACAATACAAGAGCTGAATGGTATACCGCCAACAAACACACCAGCAAAGTCACAGTTTATTTTTCTACTGGCTAAACCTATGAGGGAGAAATGAGACCCACATGTAAGCATGTTTCTATCAAGTTGGGCAAGTCAGATTCCAAGATTTATAAGCCTCAGGTGCAAGCTAATGACAAGTGAGGTTAAACGGTAACACTGCCACACTTCCCCATGCAAATGAGAGTTCTACAATATCAGCATTTTCAAAGAATTTTTTTTAAAGAGGGAAGGTGATTAAAAGAAACACCAGATAAAATAAAGAGATACACAAGAAAACGGGGAAAGAGTTGATGAAAGAATATGGACCATGGAGCTTTTTCATTACCTAAAGGAATCTCAAGTTTGGACAATGCTGTTTTACTCACACGAAAATTTATAATCTGCCAACTTAGTTTTATGATTGAATATTGACAGAGGCCGCCCAGACTTCTGAAATAATCACACAGAGACTATATTATTTGTTATACTGTTTGTCCAATAGCTTAAGCGTATTTCTAGCTAGCTCTTATATCCTAAACCAACCCATTTCCATTAATCTGTGCATCACCAAGAGGTCGTGGCCTAACAGCAAAGTTTTGATGGCCTCTGGCAGAGGCATTTGTCTTCTGTGGCTGCTATATGGCTTCTCCCTGACTCTGCCTTCTTTCTTCCTCTGTCTGCTTGGAATTCCTGCCTTGCTCTATTCTGTTAAGCCACTGGCTGAAACAGATTTATTCATTAACCAATAAAAACAACACATATACAGAAGGACTTCCCACACCAATTGAAAACAAGCTCAACCAAATTCTAGACAAACTGTGTTTTTAATGTGTACGATGTGTGTGCATACTGTATGTGTATGTGCATGTCTTTGTATGTATTCACATGTGTGAGTACAGGAGTGTGTATACCATACACACATGTAGAGGTCAGGTGTCAGTCCTCACCTGCCACTTCAGGCTGCTTGACTCACAGACCTCTGGGGAGTCTCCTGTCTTTGCTTCCCATCTTGAAAAGGCTGTGCTGGAATTAAGGATGCATGGTGGGGTCAGAGAGATTGCTCAATGGTTAAGAGCACTTGTTACTCTTGCTGAGGACCTGGGTTTGGTTCCAACACGCACATGGTAGCTCACAAACATCCACATAACTACAGTTCCAGGGGACTCCCTCTACTGGCATCGGCACGCATAAGATACACAGACACCATGCAGGCAAACAACACCCATATATGTAAATAACTATTAGGAATACTAATTTAAAAGTAAAAAGTATGAAGATGCTGCATCCAGGCCTCATGCTTGCACAGCGAGCACTCTATCCAATGAGACATCTCTTCAGTCCCTAGACAAGCTTTTTAATCACAAATGAAATTTTCTTTTAATGCTTACTGAAACAAATATGTGCAACACGTAAACAATGCTCTAAAAGTACCCTGTGCATTGATGTGAAAGAGTGTGCATGGGATACTGGTCCCTGTTTCATATTTTAACTACTATCATTTATTCTTATACATTTTCATACAGGTACACAATGTATCTTGGCCATAAGGACTCCACTCCCTCCTTCAACTTCTCCCCTATCCCCGACACATCTCCGTCACGAGTTTGTGTTCTTCTCATTTTTTTATGACCCACGAGTCCAACTAGAGCAGCTCGTGTGACTCGGGTGTGGGACTACCCACCGCAGTATGGGCAGCCTACCAGCAGCCAAATGCCCAAACAAAAGTGACTATCCGTCCCTCAAAATCATCAACTGCCAATGTCTTCTCAGCACGGGAAAGGGGTTAGAAAATCTAACCCTATCCACGTTGAATTTTTAACAGGCTTAACCTTTTAGCAGGTCTTGTGTAGTTGGTGACAACAGTCAGTCACTGTGGGTTCATGCAACAGTCACGCCATGTCCAGAGGACAGCGTTCCACAGCGCTCCTCCCCTTGCTCCAGTCCTTGCATTCTTTCCACCTTCTGCAATGCTCCCTGCACCTTGGGGTGGAGATGGGGATTGGGCTGAGCTCTCCGAGTCACTCATTCTCAGCAATTTGCTCATCCTTATCTTTAAAAAGCTTCTTTAAATGGAGGGGTAAGACAACTAGAGGCTAAATTTTGTGGCTAAAAACTATCTGGCACTCATAGGAAAGGGTCACTTATTTCCAGGTAAGTTATTCAGATAAAGGGCTTGGGTAATCATCATTTTATTATCTATGAGTTTCTTGAACGCTGCTACAAATAGATACTGTTTTGGACCCTTGTTCATACTGATGAGACAGACAGACAGGCAAACCTCCCCACTTTGTAGTTTGATTTCTAAAGAAAAGAGGAAGAGAAAGAAAAATGAGTGTTTGGGGAAGCAAATGTAGAGTTAAAAATTATGAAGGGTACTAGAAGGAAGGGAGAAATATTTACTGACAAAGTAACAAGGACACTGTCTTCCTCATGACCAACAAAAAAGGTCGTTCCAAGGAAATTCCAATTTGAATGATGAAGTCATTCAGAGAAGTCAACATGGTGTCATTGGGAGCAAAGATGAAAACACATTTCCTGGAGTAAGTCGGAGAATGTGGGTTGACCTTACATCATGAGTGGTTCTAGAAATGGAGAAAAGGGTATTCGGTCATTTCTTAATATGTAAGCAACCTGAGTCAGACCTCTAACAGGAACATTGAACTAAGCAATATTTACAGCAATAAGCAAACTGAAAGGTTCTGACTTTTCTAGAGGACCACAGATGCAGAATTCCCTGTGTGATTCAGTATAGCCAGTCCCTGGAGAAAAGGAATGAGGCCATTTCAGAAAGAAACAGCGCCATGGCAAAGTGCAATTCAGCAAGGATCATTAAACCTAGGGTCCAGTCAGAAATCATGTGATTCTGTCAAAGCAATATGACCTGGGGATTAATGTTGATTCCTAATGAAGTCAATCATAATCCTCGCCAGATGACCCGGCAATTCTATTACTAGGCATTTACCCAAGGGAAATGAAAACAGTTGTCAAAACAAAGATTTGTACATGAATGTTCAGAGGACTTTATCCAAGCAGTCAAAAGCTGGAACTAGCCCAGACAGATGTCTATCAACAAGAGAACGGGTAAACAAAACGTGCTACGTGCACCGAAAGGCTTCTCAGCAGCTCGAAGGATTGAACCACTGATACATCCAAGTCACGGGGACTCTGAAAACCACGGCACTGGGCAAATCAGCCAGCAGCCGAGCATCCATGATGGCCCTACCCACAAAGTATTCTAAAAGCAGCCAGACTAACCTATAATAGCAGAGCTCAGATCAGCTGTTGCCTTCAGCTGCCTCGGAAGAGGGATTGGCCACTGAGTGCTTAGAGGGATTTCCAGGGGGAGCAGGCATTGCTCCATCTCTGACTGGGATGGTGATCTTCCAAGTGCATACTTTGGTCAAAAGCCACCAAATTGTACAACAAAAGTAGAGTATGCTTGGGCTGGGGAGATGGCTCAGTCGGTAGAGCACTCACCATATATGCATGAGGACCGACCTGTCTTTGGATTCCCAACACTCCAGTATCAAAAACTTATTGTCACAGCATGTGCCTTTAATCCCAGCTCTCAGGGAGGGGTGGGGTCGAGTCAGGAGGGCCTGGTGGTTTGCTGGGCAGCTTGTCTAGCAAAACCTGTAAGATAGGAAATAAGTGACCCTGTCTAAAAAAAAGTGAGGCAAAGCACAATTGATGAAGATGCCCAAGATGCAGGTGACCTCTGGCCTCTAAATGCGGATGCACAGACATACACACACACACACACACACACACACACACACAAATCAGCGCCTTTTATTGTTTATAATCTGCATTTCAATAGTTGATTTTAAAAACCCTTTAGAGGAAAATTACTGTGTTAAACAGGAAAAAACATTATTTTAGAGGGGTAAAGTAAATCGTGCTTTAAAATTTGAATCCAATTTCCACACCAGAGAGCAGATGTTCTAAACAGCAGGTGTATTTTTTAAAGCCAGCTGCTCCGCACATGTTCTGGAGAGCTGTCCTCCAGGAGGAAGCAGCAGTAGGAGGGATTGAGCTCCCAATAAAAAAATAATAAAACAGCTCCAAGGAGCCAACAGGGTAACTGGGAGCTGAGGAGAGAGTGCAGGGAGAGGCCCGGCTTGATGGATTACAGGACAAGCTAGGGTGGTGTTTCTCGAGCAACCCACGAAGGCCACGGTGCTTTTTGTTGCTGTATGTGTGTATTGTTTCAAATCACATCAGCTAAAGAATGCCACGTTGGAATGGAAGGTCAACGTTTCCTTAACACAGATGCTGATCTCATTGAAGACCCTTGGCAAGTATGCACAGGTCCGTGCTGGTGGGTACAGCCTATTTTCAGTGGCATTTCGCTAAGGGACCCCAAAATCTTTGGGTGGCCTTCTGGAAGAGATTAGGGTCCTGTGAGAATAGACAGAGGCAGGAGGGAAAGGCAACTAGGTCATGAATATGAATGTGGCCCCGTTTGTACACAGTGCAAAGCAGAATCTGAAATTTCTATGCTTAGAAAGACTAGTATAGGCCCTTGACACAACTTGCAGAAAGATTCCTTGGAAGCACACGTGACCATGAGGAGTAGTAAGGGGACAGAGTCCTGAAGCCCGATGAGGAAGGTGTCGCAATAACCAGGCAGGAGAAAACTGGGATTTGAAGCTGTGGATCTGGAAAAGAGCATGGAATGCAGAAGATGGGGAAAGATAGGCTGGGTGACAGATGGCAGTAGAGCAGGGGTCAGAGCTGAGCTTTTGACCGCAAAGAGGCAGGCTTGCTAAGGAGCCGGGAGGAGAGGAAATGGAGGGGTGTGGGTCTGTGGCCTGCTAGACCCTGGGAAATAGGAAATAGGCTATTGAGTGTGCCAGTACACTAGCCTTGGCCTCCTGCCTAGCAATCTCTGACCCATTGCCACCCCCTCTGTCACTCACAGTGGGTAACACAGGGAGACAAAAGGAGGAGTTACCTTTGTATGCCATTTCCCTTGCCAGGCACGCCGGCTTCCTCCCACCCATATTCTGCCTGTGACTCGTTCACGTTCGTAGGGCCACCCAGGATTCAACCCGGGCCAAAAGAATCAGCTCTCCTTTAATTGCACAACACACGGGTATTGGAGCATCAGTCATACGGCAAGCAGGTGCCCATAAGCCAGCCTGCCCCCACCGCGTGGCCAGATTGCTGAACAAATCAAAGCCAATTTCTTATGCCAGTCTTTGTGCTCGGAAAGCAACACAAACAAATGAAGAGAGAGCACTAGGAACTAGTGACAGGGACAGGTGGGGAATCCGTGGGATGGCTCAACAGGTGTGTGGAGGTGAACAACGGGAAATGGGGGTCACACAGCTTTTGCTTTCCTCGGCCCTGTCACCCTTGTAGGCTGACCATTATTTGAAGAAGCCTTGAACTTCGTCAATCCTCATTGTGTTAGAGGTGCCTGTTAGAAAGAAAAACAATGGGCAGACAATCAGTGTAGGAATTATTCTCTGGATTTAGGCAGCCTTGCCAAAATAGCCTCACCCTTAATAGCCAGAAGAAATGGACCAAGCCTGGAACTGAACAATTAACTGGGGAGTCATCATCACTGTTGGAAATATACAATAACAATTCAAGAGTCTGGTAAAAAAAATCAAGAGATTTTAATATGCTATTCTGCAGAAAGGGATGGCAGCACATAGAAACGGAGAAAAATGGTTGGCACACTGACTCGGCACAAGTCAAGGATTTTCAAAGTCCCCTGATGGCTAGAAATGCCAGTCCTGTCTTCTCATAGGCTAGGACTTGTGCCACCTTCTCAAGTCCCCAGTCCTATTGGTTTAAGACACAAAGGGTTATGTAATGGATACTCTGAGGCTTGAGGCTGTGTTGTCACCCCCNCCGCTCCTTCCTGACTGTGGGCTCAGTCCCAGGGATGCTCCCTGTAGCTTCCAGACCTTGGAGCTCTGAGAGAAGCCAGCACCAGTCACCGCCATAGGAGGGGGGTGCCTAGCACTTTCTGTTTATCTGTAACTCTGAAGAACGGAAGAGTGCTTCACGTTGAAACTGAACCATAACAATTTGTTTCCCACAGTTTCTCCCTCTTTCTTTTTTATTCTTATTGGTTCTAGTTTCACTTTTGTTTTAATTACTTAATTTTTCTAAAATGTATCAGCACGGGTGGCTAATCCTTGGAAGGCCCTAGTAAACTGTTGATCCAAGAGCTGTGTTCTTGGGAATAGAAGCACAATGTCTTTCATCAAGCATGACTCAAACATTTTCTTTCTGTTAGCTTCATGGTAAGTGCAATCTTGTTCTCCCAAATTATGCAGCTGAGGGATCCAGCTGGCTAGGTGTTCCTTTAAGGCAGTGGTTCTCAACCTTCCTAACATTGGAACTCTTTGATACAGTTTCCCATGTTGCAGTGACTGACCCCCACCCACCCCCAAATGCCGGGTTCTCCAGCAGGATAGGGCTGATGCAGAGCCAAGGAGAAACACATGCTGAGCCGGAGTCTGTCGAAGCAAGATCTCACTTTATTGCATCAGGGCAGGAACTTATATAGAGCTGAGGTAGTGGGCTGGAGTCTTGGGATGGGGTGAGGTGGAGTAAGGAATAAGGGTCAAGAATATCCTGCCACATTAGCGGTGACTGGGCAGAGGTGAGCCTAGGTCAGGCTGTGCTAAATCACTCCTCTCCAAACTCAAGTTAGGCTCAGGAAGTTACACCGGGCCTCATGAGGCCCAACACCCAACCATAAAAAATTATCTTCATTGCTACTTCATAACTATAATTTTGCTACTGTTAGGATTGTAGTATACATATCTGATATGCAGGATATCTGATATGCAACCCCGGTCATTTGACACCCCAAAGGTGTTGCGTCCCACAAGTTTAGAACTACTGCTTTAAGAGCATCCCTGACACCACTGATAGACCCTACCAGTTAGAACAATTTGAGTTAATTGCTACATCTTTATTTACTGCTGCTGGTAGCCAATTTGAATCCTGTAGCTATTTGGTATTTAGTCTTCCATTTGTTTAGAACTATTCTGAGGATTCCTATAGACTCAGCATAGACATCAAAAGATCCTAGTATTGGCTTCTTAGTTTAGTTTAGTTTCACTAAGAGAGGAAAATGATGGGTGGTGGTGGTGCATGCCTTTAAACCCAGCACTGGGGAGGCAGAGACAGGCAGATCTCTCTGAGTTCAAGGCCAGCCTGGTCTAAAAAGTGAGTTCCAGGAAAGCCAAGGCAACAGAGAAACCCTGTCTTAAAAAAACAGAAAGAAAGAAAGAAAGAAAGAAAGAAAGAAAGGAAGGA
>LOJH01001526.1:12224-26557 GCA_001685095.1 Ellobius talpinus
AGAAAGAAAGAAAGAAAGAAAGAAAGAAAGAAAGAAAGAAAGAAAGAAAACAAGGGGGGAAGGGGAGAATGAGAGCTAGGAGCTGGGAGGAAGGGTATGGCCAATTGAACCAGCACACAGATCCCATACAAGTGGATGGAAAGGTTGAGTAGTTTCTGCTGCTTACAACACCATCATAAATCAGCCTAGGAGACATTGAGTACAGAGTAATTGTTATCTGTCCTTTTGTTGTTTGAAACATTCAGGGCATAGGCATAGGTTCCAAGAACCCCAACTGGGCACGGGAATCCATTTCCCTGCCATGTGATACATGAGGAGTAATTTCCTATGGAGAAAAGGGGAAGCACAGGAGAGACAGACTCTGGGAAGTCTTAATCTCCAAATAACTTCGCCCTGAAATGAGGCTAGCACACAATTACCCGAGTGGGGTCTCTGTCCTGTGCTAGGGGAAAGGATATTACTTGAGCCTGGGCATGGATGCTCTGCTGTGCAAGCCTGACAATCATTCTTGTCTAGTGTGCCTGCATTGTAAATTTGATGTTTTTTACCCAAGCATGATAATAACAAAAACTCTGTATTTATAGGTTTTGTTTTGATTGTAACAATTCTTTAAAAATCTTAAAAAGACAGCATGCATCTTAAGCCCGCTTTAGATTGGAAAAACTTGGTTAATTGCAAGAGTGTCTTAATAAATGACCCCACAACTGTATGGATTGCTGAAAGAAGTGGATTTACTACTCCTGAGTCAAGAAGCCAATTAAGGAGGCTCCAACACCAGAGAGGGAGATCAAAGAGAAGCATCTGGGTCATCCAAGGAGCCTTTCAGGAATACCCAGACCAACCAACCATTCTTTGATGATATTAGGCATCGCCTCCCAATAGGACCACAGTGTTGATCAACACTCTTTGTCTAAAGTGTTGGCTTTCATTAGTGAATAATCAGAAATTATCAATAGTCAAGCCTTCCAAGTCTTATAAAGAAGTCTTAGTAAACTGAATAAAAATGAGAAAATTCTATTTCTCCTGATAATAAATGAAGTTATATATCTTCCCCACTTACACAAACTCCACTATCACTTAGCTAAGAGTGTGAAAAGCAAGAGAGTATTTTGCAAAAATCTACAGTAACTGTGGTGTAAGTTATAAGACTAAACTCATAGTCAATTGTAGCCTTTCTTTGACAATTTAAAAAAAATCAAGAAAGAAAGAAAGAAAGAAAGAAAGAACACCACCTACTGAATAAATTCAACCAAGTGTTTATAGATTTGTCATCAAACTAAGTAATCATGCTTTCTTCTAAGATGAACATTAGCTAAAGTCCACCCACTAAGGGGACAGATGATTTACCAAAGAGGTGCCATCTTCCTCTGGGTCTCATCTTTCCTTGGAGGACAAAGGCCAAACTGTTGGTTGTCCCTTTTGACTCTCTTATACTCATTGGTGTAGGCCTCAAAGCATTGGCTGTTGAACACACAGAAGGGCAGATTTATCAATCTGATAATGAAACCTTTGTGTAACATTTAAAGCAAAAAAAACCCAAGGCAGTTTAAATAAATTATTTTTTATGACTCAATTTCCCCAAGTTAATAAAGTCTAACAAAGTTAAGGAAAGCTCTAGTTAGACATATTCTTTGTCTTTTTAAGCAAGTTCTTTCCAGTGTTACCATGAGCAGATCACTATAAGCTCAGGAATGGTGTTCATTAGACACACATTATCCTGTAGTCTCGTTTTCCATGAATCTCGTGTCAGAACTCCTGTGGCTTCACTTTGAAGCTTCTTTGTTCTTAATTGTAGGACAAAAGTCTTAGTTTATCACATAAAATCAAACGTGGCCCTGTGAGGCTCTCCATCAGTGATGGCTGACTCAATTATCATCCTGATGGTCGCCTTCATCCTTTGCATATCAAAGGCTACTTTTTTGTACCATCTCAAGCAGGGAATTCTCCAGCAGCTAATCTTTAGACAGAGGTGCCAATGTCTTCACATTCCTATTTGTATGGACAGGACAGGATTGAGTGAGGAGGTCCCTGAGGGAGCCATCATCCATGCCACAGTCTCTCCTTTCCTGCTGAGTTACACATTGCCTCTGAGCTCTTCTGATCACTCTCCCACAGCCTATTAGGTGAAGCGAGGAAGAGATGCTCTCACTCTGAGGCTGCTTCTGTCTTCCTCAAGGACACAAAAAAGTCCCAAAGGAGCAAAGTTCCGCATCCCTGGCCACCTTGGTGCCACTAGGTCAAAGTAAGGAAATACTTATTCATGAGGAAGAACTTGCAGTAAATCCTGCAGAGGTGGGCAGTCACTAGAGAATGTTGTCCTCAGTCTTACTCTTCTCTTGTCCCATGGATGGCTGAGTAGGTAAGTATGCTAGGGACCCCCTAACCAGCCCCTACTAGAATAAGTAGGCTGAGAAGCATGAAGCCCTGGTGTGAAGGAATACAAAGGTGTATGGAAATGTGTGCTTCCTAAAGGGTAATAATCTCAGAGAAATGGACACTTAGCCATATATTTAGAGCCTTACAAAACAAGAACATAAAAAAAAAAATGAAAGCAATCTCTTGTCTTTCCCAAGCCCTGGGCCATCTGTTTATAACTTGTCCTCTCCTCATGCCTGAATCTGTTTAGGAATGTCCCATTCCAGACTTTCTGGGATGGAGTATGTGTCACAGTGGCTTCCATTGTAATGCCTCACATCCTAGGTGAGACATCTCTCAAATGAGTCAGGCAGGAGTGTCCCTGAGCCGTTAATGCTGCTTCATGCTGCTCCATCATGGGATAGGAGGCTCGGACGATGAGACAGTGTGACTCAAGAAACTTGAAGGTGATGCAGTTCAATGCCCAGTTTGGTGAAAGATAAAAGCAGAGATGTAGAATATCAATACCAATGATCTGGAGTGCATCACTGTCTCACTTACGGTCTTTTCAGAGCCATCTCTCAGTTGATTCTTAAATATCCTCATTGGGAAAGCTAAGACCAGTCAAGCTGGGAGACTGGACATGCCTAAGGTCCTGAACAGCCTGATATGAAGTAAGCAGGCCCAGGACTGTGTGAGTTCATGCATACTTTAGCACTGTACAGTGTCTGTCTGATCAATCCCTCCTTTGGAAGTAGACACTCCAGCCAACCCACAGTGTGCATCTGTCATACTACTGGGGCTTTTCCTAAATTCTCTGTGTGCTGTGAATACCATTGGTTGGTAAAAAAAAACAAAAAACAAAACAAACAAACAAACAAAAAACCTGGTTTGGCCTGATAGGGTAGATAGGCAAGGGAAAATTAAACTGAATGCTTGGAGAAAGGAAGGGGAGCCAAGAGAAGCCATGGATCAGCCACTGGAGACAGACACGCCAAAACTTTGCTGGTAGGCCATGACCTTGTAGTGATGCACAGATTTAATGGAGATGGATTAAATTAAGATGTAAGAGTTAGCCAATAAGAAGCTAGAGCTAATGGGCCAAGCAGTGATTTAAATAATATAGTTTCTGTGTGGTTATTTTGGGTCTGAGCTGCTAGGTGGCTGGGAAATGAACAAGCAGCCTCTCACAACAGCTAAACTTTAGCCACCCAAGTCTAAGTATGGCCCAGAGAAATCAATAGCCAGGACCTGAAGGTTGAGAAGGGCTGAGTTGTGTTCTGTCTCTCCTGTCAGTAATCTTTAGCAGCTGGAGCTTGTTAGCCCTCAAACTTTCAAGTGCTAGTTGTAAAATAGGGACTGTGATGCCTATTTGTAGATTCTCGAATGAAAAGTAAATAAAATAAGGCCTGGAAGACAGCTAAGTCATAGCTTTGGAGTCAACAGACTAGTGTTCAAGTCTCAAGTGCCATTTGCAGCTACTTGACCTTGGGTAAGTCACATGACCACTCTGTGTTTTAGTCTCACTGTAAGATGCAGATATGATTCACACCTGCTTTTAGAGCTCTGATAGGGTGTGGTAATACATGCGAAGTAGCTCAGCGAATGCTTGGCATGGAATAAGCACTTGATACTGAGTGAAGCCCTGAAATGACTCCCATTGGCGTGGCAAGGATGGACAATGAAGACAGCCTAGCTCTAGTACCCAGGCTCTTCGTAGTTAGGAAATACTGGTTCCCACACACGCCAAGCATCATGAACCAACAACCAGGTGAGTGGCATTCTTGAAATAGCTAGGCGATTATTCCCAAAGCCCCTTCTAGTTTTCAAGCATCCACGCCACTCACCCACCTTCTTGGCTATATCCCAAAGATCTTCAGATGGAGGAGCATGGGGAGGGAATGTGACTTTTCTAAGGAGGTACACCTCCATGTAAGAGAAATCAACACACACACACACACACACACACACACACAAAGCCTGGAAGTGACTCTGGCCCTGTTCTAAAAGCAAGGTGGTTTCTATCTTCAGAGCTCAGAGTGGAGGAGTGCTAGGACAGGAAGATACTAAGAGGGAACACTAAGACACAGACTGATGAAGCAACTTGCCCAAAGGCTGCTTAGCCAGGTAGTGCTGGAGCCAGAGCTGGAGCCCCAGTGTCCCTACTTCCAACCCCAGGCTCCTGCCCCCACCTCTCTAATTAGATTAATTAACTAATTAACTAATTCTTTTCAAAAATCATTAGGCCCGGAAGTGTCTTCAGTAAGCTGTCAGTGTCCCCAAGGGCCCTCTCTCAGTTCCTCTTGAGGACAAGTCATTCAGGGAGAATAACCTACTCCGTGTGTTGAAGCATCATCGGAGTGCCCTCTTTCCAAGCAGAACGGTCAAGAGAAGCAGAATGGAAATGCTGATCTGGGCCCCACCTCCTGCCAACCCCGATCTCTCTTGGTATTTGAATGGTGGAAGCATCAGGCTGAGGAGTCCGATGCTCTCCGATAAGCACATTCCAGGTGTTGCTGGGGCACTGCCAAAGGTGTGGTCCAGTCAACCCACACCAGAGCTTTGGAGAAACAGCCTGCTCTAATCCAATGTCAGGTTTATTGGGAGGAACCCCTCCCACCTGGCGCTCTGGAGAATTCCAAGCTAAGGCTTGCTCTCTCTGTCCTCTACCAGTAGGTCACTGCCTTAGCTGGGCAACGTACTTGGGAAGTCCAGAATGTTGAAGGTGGTGGCATCCTAGACACGCTCTGATGGAAGAGACTGCCTACCTTCCATAGAAAGAACCAGGGCCTCTCAAAGGATAGGGGCTTGTCCAAGGTCACACCCGGGGCTCACGGTGAGTTTTCTTTCATTTGACTCTAGAGCAATTGCCTGAACAACCATTTCACGTAACAGAGAATGTGACAAAGAAGGCAGACAGGGGAAGAGGGGGGGAAGCAAGGAGAAAAACGAGCAGCCCTGGTGTGAACACAACACACAGTCTCTGTGACTGAGCTGTGGACTCCTTGTTGCCCTGGAGGTTCCGTCCCTGAGAACACTAATCTCTCAGTGCCACAGATCTGAGTTAACTCTCCCAGCACAGAGCTCCCTATCTCTGGGACGCAGAGTTACTGAGAAGAAATGCAGACCCTTTCTCCCCTTTGTATGGCCAGCTGCTGAAGTTGGACTGTCTGTCAGGTGTGTCAACTGAAGGATGGCCTTACTCACATCAGGAAACACACAGGTCAGATGCAAGGAAACAGTTCCAAGCGTGAGGAATAACCTTACTGAGGAGTTTCTTTCTTCTGTTTAATTAAAACACTTGATGTGGTTCTCTGGGATGGATAATTCTGGACAGGCAGAACCTGTAGATTAAGTCTGAAAAGTTTGTTCCAAAAGATGTGAGTTTGGGGAATTTTCATGGATTTTGTTTTGTGTTTTGTTTACTGGTTGGTCTTGTTTCCATCTGAGGGTAGGGTCCTATACTAACACAGTCCTGGGAAAGATCTAGGAAAGCATAAACAAAACACCCATCAGCTACCACTGGACAAAGTTCCTAGTTGGCTGGGGATAGGAGCATGCACATGACCAGAACAAATGGGGCTTCCTGATTCACCCTTAGCAGCCACTGCCATGAGGAAGTTTTCCATCCTGAACAGCAGAGATGGCACTGCCACCTCCAAGAACCAGACTCCGGAAGCTACCCAGCCACCAGACTGTGAGAAAGCGCTATTTTGAAACAAAATCTTGAAGTGTAAAAAGAGGCGTGCTTTTCAGAGGTTCCTGCAGCTTTCTAAACAACAACAACAACAACAAAAGGGCAAGGACGGTTTACCCTCCCCCTCCACTCCCTTCCTCCCTCCCCAGCTCTGACCATAGCATGCTCCTTTTCCCTCCGTAGACTCCTCTAAAGGCTTAGAGACCAGCCCAGCCTGGGTATTGCCAGGAAGGATCCAAAATGCAGTAGGCCTCAACAAGTATTTGTTTTGTAAACAGAGACAAGAAAGAAATTCCACTCCTGCAAAAACTTTGAAAACGTAAACTGACAAATTATCCTAGGCAGAGCTTTTCACAGAGCTAGGGAAAGCAAATGTCTGGTCAAAAATGAAAGTGGATGCCACCAATGATAAGGACAGTAATGCAGTTCACAAATATCTCAAGCCTCCTATGTGCCGGGCACTGGGCAAATTGTTCTAGCCTGGCTCCAACATTAAATCTTCGCTTAACTCTACACCGTGGCTCCATATGACAGGTGATGATGGCCTTCAGTAACAGACGACATCTAACTCCAGTGCTGCATGTGGGGGGCAAAGGTTTGACATGGGGGGTGTTCCTCCGTCACTGTCTACCTTGTGTTGATACAGGGTCTATCCCTGAACCCAGAGGTCATTGATCTGAGCAGTCTAGCTAATGGGTTTGCTCCAAGGATCTGCTGTCTCTCCCTTCTGAGTTACAGACAAGCTGCCACACCCACCCAGCAATTATGTAGGCACGGGTGATCTGAACGGCAGTCAACAGCAAGCACTCTACCTTCTAAGCCAACTCCCTAGCCCAGGGATTATGTTTCTTAAACCACTATGATCGACTGCCTGCCAATACAAGGAGCCTGTTCTAGTTCTCTTTATTTAATCAGGGCCCTAGGAGAAGGAGGCATTCTGTTTTCATGAATTAGCAGAAAGTGAACACAGTCTAAGCACGTGCCGTTGAGAGATGAGTTTGGGGTTTTCATCTAGCCCAGGGGCTTCTGTGGCTCTTCCTTCAGCAAACACAGGTTGGTTCACTCAGATATATGTCAGCAAGCAGACATGATAACTATTGAATACAGGGAGCACTAGACATAGGAAGCAACCAGTAGAGGCTCTAGGAGTTCCCAGTCGAGGACAAGAGAGGTGCACACATACTTCTCGGGAACGTCCCTCTACACAGGCTTGCAAGTGTGGTAGTTAGTGTACGTGTAAGCCTCTGTGAATACGACAGCCAAGGGGGAATATAACATAGAGGCTATTGGCGATCATGGGTTATACAAGAAGACAGGCCTGAGAATCAATCCAAAGAATCCAAAGTCCTTCATTAAATTACTTCAGTCACTTGGGTTCTTAATTTTCCGAGCTTCTGGGTTTTTTTGTTTGTTTGTTTGTTTGTTTTTGGGGGGTTTTTTAGCACTTTGTAAACAATCACAGCAAATGGCCCACCCCTCACCCCAATGCCACAGGTCGGCATAGTGTCTGTTCCAGTGGGTGGCCTTCCATATGGTGTGGAATGCATATAGGAACCCATTTGAGAACGCTGGTCTGTCGTGCGGAGGTGCTTCTACATCAGAGTTGATTAGAAAAGGAAGAGGACCTGGCAGTTTCAGAAGACACCAGTCACAGAGAGAAGGGAGAACCCAGAACCGCAATTCTGCACCCAGGAAGACCATTGTCTGCTGTGGCGGAATAAAACCAAGACAGGGCTAATGATGCCAAAAGATGTGAAAGCAGAGAATGGCAGTGGTGTCTAGCGTCCCCAGTATAGGATGTGAGGACGTGTGGGAGGAGTGGCTGCAGCTTTGTTCATCATGGAAATGAATGAGCACAGGAACAGAAGAGTAGCTTAATAGAGACAGCCTCAACATCCATCTAAAGGAGACTGGGTAGTTGGATTTAATACATCCATTGAATGGAATACTACATGAACATTTTAAATGAAGTATACATACATAGACTTGCATGGAACAGTATCTCTATCATATTCTTAAACAAAAATGTCAGTTTGCAGAAGGTTTGTTAAGTGAACACCAATCTGTAAGTCCATAAGCAACCCCATAAGCAACCATATAGAGAAATTTTGATGAACCATTCGTAGCCTTTACCTCTGGAAAGGGCGGGGGGCAGTGTTAGTGATGTTCCTCTTTCTAATCTGTCCACTTTGGTGTTTGAATTCTTCCTAATGGAAATTTGAATATTGACTTTACAATAATAGTATTAAATTTTAATGCCCCAAGGGAGTTAAATAGGGTTTATTTTAAACAAATGAAGCTTACATCGTTATTTACATAATTTTAAAAAATCAGTCAGTGGTGAAGCGGTGGCACGGGGGAGGTAGCGAAGGAGTGAGATGCAAGGGGGGCTCCTCTGTTCCTGTGTGTGGAAGAAAAAGAAAATGAGTTCTGCAGAAAGTCCAAGGAGAGTAAAAACCAATATAGTGGAGGGATACATTCGATAAGAAGGGGGGGGAGGAGAAAGGAGAGGTTGAGGTTGAAAACTCCAAGAGTTTAGAGAAGATGGTGGGAGAACTCACACTTACCAACAGAGTGGGCTGGAGTTGGCTTCCTGAGATTGGCATAGCGGATGTTGACTGGTGGTGAGCTCCGTTGGAAGCTAGATGTGATAGGACCTGATTTCTGACAGCTCAGAAGACTTGAGAGGACCTCCCTCCTATTTGCCCTCAGCAAATCTTCAGACTAGTGGAGGAGGAGGAGGCAGGGAGTCTTCGCATTCCTGGACTCCCCATGCTACGGTTCCAGAGTTTGCTGTGCCAACCACCTTTGGTGATCTTGAGCCACAGTGAACTCTTTCTTTTCTATGGAATACCTGGGAAGTGGAGGTGAGGAAGAACTACAGAGAGAGAGAGAGAGCTTGAAGCTGCAGTTACTAAGGATGCTGCTTTTGTCACAGGCAGAATGAGGTTTTTGTTGATGTTATAGAGGGAGGGGAAATGGCCAAGGCCCAGTAGGGTTTGCTGGAGATACTGAAGGTCCTTAATCTCATTTCCTCATGAGTTGGGTCAGCTGAACATCATCAGGTCATCTGGCCTGGCTTGATTTTTGGTATGAACGTGATCAGCAGTTCACTGCTGTTGGTGATTTTATTTCTACTGATCGTCTCCAGCAAGTGGCACTTGGGAATGGAACTAGAGGAAGAGAAAATGAAAATGGGGGATGGGGAAAGTGAGTCTCGGAGTCTAGGAGTACCTGTCTATAATCCCAGCACTTTGGAGGTAGAGGCAGGAAGAACAGGAGTTCAAGGTCATCCTTAGTTAAATAGGGAGTTTAAGGCTACCCGAATCTCAGTCTCAAAAATAAAATAAATAACCTCAGCAGGAAGCCTGATGTGTGATAATGCAGAAGGGAGTCCCTGGAACCAGGGAAGTTTCAAAGTTTGGAAGGAAGAACTTAACTTAGTCTCCCCTTAGACATTGAGAAAGGTGGGAACCTAGGATGTTCACTGGTGGAAATCTGTTTTGTTCTGCTCTAATAGCTAGAGTGTAGGTCAGAAGAATGACTGGCATGCGCACAGTTCCACACCAGCCCAAATGTTCCAAGGCAGACTTGTGTTCAGGAGAGATGCTACCCTCATTCGAGATGGGGCAGGGAAGTCCTGCTGAGCTCAAACAAGGTCTGCACAGAAGCAATCCTGTCACCAGCAGACCAGCTGATGGTCGCCTGGCTGTGGTGATGGTGATACTGAGAGGTTCCTAATGTTGTTTTGTAGACCAGAAGTCACAGGGTCAACTGTGACAGGAAGAATCTGAAAGCTTAGTTTCACCTAGATTACCAGAACTTGAAGGAATCGTCAAAAGACAAAATCCACTGCTTCCTCTTCTGTCTCTGTAGCACTTTCAGCAGATAACAAAGTGTATTATAACTTACTGTCATACCTGTAAACAAATGACGTACTTAATCCACTGTTATGTCCTTAAAGCACGACCTCGAGCATGAAGTAGGTTTAGTGCATGTGCTGGTTTAAAAACAGCCCACATAGGTCCAGAGGGAGTAGCGCTATTGGAAGGCATGGCCTTGTTGGAGTTGGTATGGCTTTTTGAGAGGAAGTGTGTCACTGGGGGATGGGCTTTGAGGTCTCAGATGCTCAAGCCAGGCCCAGTGTCTCACTGTCTTCCTGCTGTCTGCTGATCTGGATATCGAATTCTAATCTATTTTTTCAGCACCATGTCTGCCTGCTTGCCACCGTGCTACCTACCATGATGACAATGGACTAATCCTCTGAACTGCAAGCTAGCCCCACTTAAATGCTTTCCTTGATTAGAGTTGGTCATGGGATCTCTTCACACAGCAATTGAAACCCTAACATACATAATACAGTGCATATTCGTGTTTCTTCCATTTTACCCTTCCCACATTTTACCAATGAGGAAAAATAATCCAATCCATGGCAAGCCATTAACTCAGTTAGGCTATGGATATGCTGGCTACAGGTTTAGCTTAGCCTGAAGAGTTCATATGAAAACCCCAAGGCTTTCCATATTATCCATCTAGTTGAAGAAAAATTGGATTCAATGAGTAGTTAATGTGTCCTATGCAGAGCCACTCTGGAACCTGCACTTTGGAAGCAACCTTAAAAGCAAAAGAAACATGAAGGAGCGTGTATCTAATGAGGCCAATACCATCAAAGATGCTCTAAACCCAAACTAGAGTGCATAGGTTTCTGCCTTCCCCTCTGTGCCTTTCAAAGTGTCCCTAAGGTCTCCCTAAGGTAAGCAAAAGATCTTGGAACTTTCTCACCTTAAAAAAGGGTAGATGCTAGGTGAGTAGCTATGTTGTATATTACAGTCTGGAGAGAGAGAACCTTTGTATTAATCTTCCACGGGTAATAGTCTGGCCTTTGCTCACAAACAAAAGACAAGATGAAATCCCACAGTTTTTGTCAACATGTTTTCTCAGAACACTAGTACCTGCCTAGGTTCTTGTAAAGAAACACATAGTTCTATGGTCAAAAATGATGGAGAAAAGATGAATTCTGAACCTCTCTGGGGACCAACCGCATACAGTTGGCCCTTTATATGTAAGGGTCCAATGTCAGTGAATAGCAGATCAAAATCACTTTTAAAATTGTGTATGTAATAAACATATAAAGATTTGTTTAACTCATCCTGATTCCCTAAATAACATAATAGAACAACCATTTAAATCATATAACCATATTGGACATTGAAGTAATCTCGAGGTCACACACAAGAGGCCATAGGTAGTTAGGTGCAAATGTTGGGCTATTTTTCTATGAGGAATTTGGGTACTGTAGATTTTGCTATCCATGGGGCATTCTGGAAACAGTCCCCTGTAGTTCCCAAGGAAGAACGACATTAGCGTGCTAAGGGCACCGAGAAATCCCAAGTAGGAAACTAGCTGAACTTTGCTCAACTCAGTATTGCACAAAATTACGTTACCAAAGGACAGCTTGTTCCTCGTCACATTTAGGACAATGGCTCTCAGACTGCGTGCTCACAGGATACTTTGCAATCCTGGAACATGTGAACAGGTCCACTGTGTGTCAGGGCTCACCAGCACAGTCAGGACTGTGTGCTTGCTCAGTGCCCTCCAGTCCTGGTTGAAAGTTGAACTGAATTTGACTTTGCCCTCAACTATACTTTCTTTTTATAAATTCCCAAAGCCAAGGTTGCCACTTATTCGAGAAAACATCTCTTCCTTGGAGCGTGTTGGCAGGATACAGCTCACAGCTGCCAACTGGTCCTGCTGGGCATGACATTACATCTGCCACTCGGCCTGCATCGTTCAAGGTAATCTCAGAGCTGTCGCTTGCTTCTCCATGGAGGACCAGGCTCAGGAGCAGTACAGAGCTGCCAGACACCGGGAAACCATCGGCCAATACAAATTTCCTTCAAAATGCTGAAAATAACATAAATACCACCATCTTTTCAACTATTTAAACAACAAATTTCATAGAGAGGACAAGGTGTTGGTTGGCCTGCCCCATTGTTTTTTAAGGCCCTTTATGGAGTCACATGATAAAAGCTGTATATGTATAATGTATCCAACTTGGGAAGTCTGGAAACGGGCGTATACCTGTGAGACATAAGCCCCTCCCTGTGCCGCACAGCTACCTGCACTAGCCCTGCGACCCCCAAAGCAAAGCCTCCTCTCATTTGATGATTTGTATGCGTGAATGGTAAGAACAACTGACGGAACAAGCTCCACCATTTGCAAATTTGTTTATCTGTAATAAAGTACTCTTTTCCAACATATTATTTTCTTTGGTTATTTGGGAACTTTACATCATACACCATGATCACAGTCACTTCCTAGTCCTCCCAGGTCTGCCCCCTACACTTGTGAACTGCCCTCCCAAAAAAAGAAGAAAGAAAAAAAGTCCAGTTTGTGTTACCCATACACTCACTGGAGCATGGTCAGAATCCAAGTGGCCAGCCCCTTAAAGAAAACTGAGTTCTTCCCCAACCATACCCTTACCATAAGTCATCAGTTGTGGAGAGCTATACTTCAGCATCCTTATCATGGTATTTAAGAGTTCTCTTCAATGGCTAACTATCTAGGCTGTTACTTTTGGTGGTAGTGGGGAATTGTCACAGAAGCCGTCTGTACCCCTCTTTCTCTAAAGTGACTCTGCAGTCATTGATACAATGCAAAAACAGCTTTCTTGTCCTTTACAGTTAGCGGAAGCATGGATCATGGACTTCCATATAGCCTCTGGCATCACTACCTGGCACCGACATCACCATGGTCTCCAGTGGTTGTACAAACATCAAATGGGCCTCTACCACTGCAGGAGTCAAGGACACATTCATAGCCCTCAGTGGCATCACAAGCCAGGGGAGTCAACATGGCCTCTGGGGCAACATGGGCCATGGACACACCAATATGTTCCCTGGTGGCATCCCAGCCCATGGACACAACATGGATTCCAGTGGCAGCATACAACCTGGAGGCCACATGATCTTTGGTCGTAACACAGGCCATAAACATCAACATGACCCCCATCTGCAGAAGTACTGTGGACCCAGACATGGGCTTTGACAACAGCACAGACCAAGACATCAACATGGCCTCAGGTGACTGCACAAGCCACAGACATCCTCATGACCCTAATAAAGTATTTTTAATTATAGTCATTCTGCTGGTCCCAAGGATCATTCATTACTGGTCACCAGCCTATTGTATGCCCCACCAGACACACACACCTGTCCCCACCAACTACTGCTGAGGTCTGTATCCTCCATAAGGTCTTTCTTTGTTTAATCCATTTTCCCCTCTGTGACTGAGTGTGACTGAATAGACTTTCCTAAGCTTGCAGTCATATAGAGAGGAAATGCTTCTGAAAACCTTAAAGGCCTCTCCAAAGGCAGGAACTATTTTGGTCATCGTTTAGGAATTTCTCACTGACCAAACCCCATGGAGCAGGAGAGGTTGTTGGACTCTCTGCTTCTATGTGCTCATCTATTTTAGGTGGACAGTGGCATCGTGGGGTATTTGTCTTTCCATCGCTGGCATATTTCACTTGCCATCATAGAATCCTCCAGGTTCACCTGTGGTGTCTCAAGTGAGAAAATCGTTCTTTTAAAAGAATAAGATTTCAGTGTGTGTCTGGGTCAGGGGAGACAGACAGAAAGACAGATAGACAGAGGTAGAGAGATTATTAGTCATCAGGGATGGACATTAGCTTGTTTCTGTGTCTTTAATAATGCTGCAATGAATTGAAGAGAGTGCCCGTGTCTCTCTGATATTCCAATTTTAATCCTTTTGGATATTGTGATGGTTGGTTTTAACATCAACTCTCCACAAATCAGAATCGCCTGAGTGTACAGCCTCAGTAGAACAATTGTCTTTAGTGCCTTCGTTGATGTGCACAGCGCCTCTGGGTCATAGCCCAGATAAAAAGTGTGTGGCAGAAGGAAGAGTACTCACTTTCTCTTCAGTTGGCCTTCCCTCTCACCACTGAGTTTGTTTACTCTCTGCTGATTCCTTTGCTGATCTTAGAACCAGAGATTCCAGGTTTCCATCATAGACAGAGGAAAGTGCCCAGTTTCCACCCTCGGGTTGAGACTGCTGAGGCACCCTCCCTGCGGATTGAGAGACTACCAAGTTCTCAGCATTTCCAGTAAGAGACAGCCACAGTGGGATTGTTCTAAATGGCTGAGACACCCAGCCTCAAGGACCAAGACACTACCAGGTTCTCTGCCTCTCAGGTGTGATCCCACTGCTGCTCTCTCTCTCTCTCTCTCTCTCTCTCTCTCTCTCTCTCTCTCTCTCT
>LOJH01001526.1:33082-47238 GCA_001685095.1 Ellobius talpinus
TGTGTGTGTGTGTGTGTGTGTGTGTGTGTGTGCGCGCGCGCGCGCGCGTGCATGCGTGTGTGCGTGCGTGGGGGGGCTGTGTGTGTATGTGTATGTGTGTAGGGCAGAAGATGACTTGGGAGAGTCAGTTATCTTCTTCCACCATGTGGTTCCCAGCGATCAAACTCAGGTCGTAGGGCTTGGTGGCACATACCTTAACACACTGAGCCATCACACCAACCTGAGCCTTAATATTCTGTCTTCTGCTAGGGACTGGAAAGCTTGGCACCAGGTCAGAAAATCTCAGACATCTGGGTATGTAGTAGCTGAATCAGCCTAGACTGGCTCTGCTTTCCTTCAAACAGGTGAATTCCACCCTTATATCATCCTTGAGGCAGGACCAGGGGTCTTCACTCTAGAGGAGACCCAAGAGTTGCTGAAGCACAAAAAAGCCTGGGTATCTATAACCTCGTGGCTTCCAGTTACAGTGGCTCTAAGGGCTCAGATTTTGTGTTTTATTGCCACATAGGTGTTGGTTTAGATTCTCTTACCAGCTTATAAAGGTTCTGTTTCCTCTCAGAGCTGACCCTTTTCAGTATTAAAGATGATAGTGACAGAATATAAAGCATTTGCCTGTGTAGATGTCACGTGTCACATTGTCTTAGTCACCTTCCTGTTGCCAGGATAAAATGCTACAGCCAGGGCATTTGCGGAAGAACGGGTGTGTTTGGGCTGATAGTTTCAGAGGTAAGTGTCCACGATGGCAGAGCAGAGCCAGAACAGCTAGACCTGGAAGCTGATAGCCTACTTCTGGAACTGCAAGCAGTAAAACAGAAAGAAGGAATTAGGAGTGGCGTGAGTATTTTAAACTCTCAAAGCCCGCCCCCAGTGACCTACTTCCTCTAAGGTCACACCTCCCAACCCTCCACAAGTAGCACCACCTACTGGGGACCAAGTATTAACGTATCTGAATCTATGGAAGACATTTTCATCTAAAGCACCACAGCCATTCAAAAACGGTGATGCTGCTACTGTCACTAGTAACGTTGTGTTTTTATTCCAGGGCTAGCATACATCGGCCACATTCTCTAGTCTTAGCCAAATCCAACGACTTTCTCTCCATATCCCTTATGTCTGGCCTTTACCTGTCTTTCACGTCTCCCATTCTCTAGCAACTCCAAGGCAAGTGCTTTCAAATTTACCTTCAACTTGCTTTATTTTATTCAGTAATAATTTAGGACATAACCCCTGGAAACAAAAGTTTTATATAAAAAATGGGGGGATTGGGGAGGTAGCCTCTTGATTTTAAAGTATTAGAAACTCGAGTGCCATTATGGGGGCCTCTGGATAGGATGGTCATGTGTCAAAAGAAATTAATATCTGGGCTATTTGGAATGGAGATTTTCAGCCTTGGCTCTGCTTCTTTTATGAGACTGACATTGAATTATTTAGCATTTCTAGATTTTTAGTACTTCTAGTTTTAGAACCAAAACATCAGTTTTGATTTGTAGTCCCTAGGAAAAAGCTTTCTTCTACCAATTTTTGCAGAATCTCAATTATACAACATTTAATAGAGTCCTGATATTAGATTCAGAAAAGATATGGCAGGCTCTTGCCTGCTTTTCTTCCTTGCCTTTAAGAGGTCTTGCCCTGCCCTCTCTCCCTGGGGCAGCCTAGAAGCTTCCATCCACAGATATCCACACATCTTGTTTCCCAGATTCATCTGTAGACAGGGAAAATAGCTAGTCCTTCCTCATGGGGTTAGTTATAAGAATTAGCTGAATAAGCATGGGTAAAGCCCTGGCACAGTACTTGGGACCTATCAGACATTGCTATTATGACTTGCAGCCCTGGGTGGCAAGGGATCCCCCAGCAAGGACTCTGATTGCAGAGGGGCACCATGGAATGCTCACATATGGAGAGCATGCCACTCACTGCCCAAGCCTGGTGTGATGTTTTCTCACCAGACAGGCAAATTCTATTGAAAGGGTATGTTTTGTGAAGCAGCACCTCTGAGACTCCTTGATTCAGTTCTGACAGACCTTTCTAGGAGCTTCGGTTCTCTGTGCCATTGCTGGGTATGAGAAAGCAAACAGATTGATGCTAGCCTATCGGCCTTTCGTGGTTGGTGACCCCATGCATTCATTCTTCCAACTAAAATGCATTACAGACCTACTGTGAACCAGACAACATGCTGAGGTCATAGTAACAATCAAGAAGGGCTAGGCACAGCCCCGGGGACTTTGTCCTCTAGGGGAGTATTGATAAGACACAATGTACTAATTATATGGAAAGAAAGATCCACCAGAGTTGAAGTTGGGAGTTGGAATAGCAAACCAGGACACAGAAAGTAAAGTACAACCTCTTCAGGACTGGCTTTAAAGAGAAGTGAGATTGCCATCCCAGGCACAGTGGGGCTTAAGGGAATGGTGTGTTCAGATGTATTTATCTAAGGGATTCCAAGGACACTGCTCTTTGCTTCTATTAATTTGTTCCTGGGAGGGCATGCACTACTCTTTTGGGATCCAACATTTTCCTAAATAAGCTCTTTTATAAACAATTATTATAGGAACATTTGGCATAAGCATATCTTAGACTGATGTTAGCATTAATCTTCTCTTCGTGATTAATGGGCCAGCGTCGAGAACTTTTCATTCTGGGAAGTGAATTTGAAAGAAATACTAATTTCACTGGAAAAACATCGAACTCAATTTCCAAAGCTCAGGAAAGAGGTAACAACTGAGGAAGTCCCAAACCAGAATGCTAGGCTCTTACTGATTGAGCTTCTCTCACTAAGGCACTTTCCTTTTTCCTGAAGCGGAGGCTCCTGACACCTACTACAGAACAGGAATACAATGTGAGATGTGACCTGCAGACTTAACATGTACAGGAAGCACTTCTGTTTATATTAATAATTTCCAGACTTTGTTTCTTTTCCTTGCCCCGAAGCATAATAAAAAGAGAGTCGTTGGATCATTTTCGTGGTTCCTGTCTGTTTAGCTGGAAGATGGAAAGACAAATATCTCTCAGTGGCTTTACTGTACTCTTGGAATCACAGTGTCATCAAAGACCCTCTGGAACAATCTGTCTGCAATGTCCCTTCAGACAAACAGCCTTCCAGGCTGCCCCCAAACCCCAAGCGGGCCACTAGTCACTCGTGTCTCCATCCAGACAGCTTGTTCTACCCCCAGACAGGCAAGAACTTGGAATGTATGCTGATAGACTCCCTAGGAACCCCCCCAAATCCATCCTTCTTCCCACGCCCTACCCCCTTCCACTCCACCTATCCAGAGCAATGGTTCCTACACCCTCCCCACCCCCCGCTGCTTTTTCACATCTGAATCTACGTATCACCTTTGTGGCTTTAGCTTGGTTAAATCTATATGCATTGGGAAATTTTATGCCTATAAAAAGCCCATGAGATGGGTTGGAAAGATGGCTCGGCAGTTGAGAGCAAGCTTACTGCTCTTGTAGAGGACCTGAGTTCAGTTCAACACCCAGGTCGGTTAGCTCACAACTGCCTGTAACTCCAGCTCTAAGATATCTGATGGCCTCTTCTGGATTCCATGGGTCCCTGCATCCACATGTACACAAACCCACACATAAACCCATAATTAAAAATAAATAAATCTTTTAAAAACTACCAGAGAACAAATGCCCCATAGGAGATAGAATGAGCCATGTGGATGATTTCAGTATGAAAGGTAACTTTAATATTATATTTAATATTTGATTTATAGTGATAGGAAGAGTTTTTTAAAAAGTACCTTCTGGGGGGTTTTTTGGCCCTAATTTTCTTTCTTCCCTCTGTCTTTCCCTCTCTTCTCCTTTCCCTGCCTCTCTTCCCCCTCCTGCCTTTGCCTCATCCCTCCCAGCTCCTTCCCTCACCCAATCTCCTTCTCTCATGCTCCCCTTACCCAGCCCTTCCCGCCCCTCCCTGCAGCTTCTCCAGCCATGAGCCTTGGTAGTTTGCTCCCACATTTAGTTGGTCACTGCTCCCACCAACCAGGTACTTGAATTTAGAGTATTTCTGGGTCTTGAATGTACATTTGTGCAGCCAGTAGCCGTCGCTTCTGAAGACTGTAAGAGATCCAAATTCCCCAAGGACTAGGAAAGGATAACGTTCTTCTGACCATCTTTGCTGAAAGGAGAGATAGAATGGCTGTAGGCACGTTAAGCTGTTCTTTTAATATCTGGGCGGTTCTGCACTGCATTCCCTCACGGTCTGCATGTACCAGAAGGACTCAGGCAGCCCACGTTCCTCCCATCCTGCATCTGTCCCAGTCTGAATCTGACATGGCACCCTAACACTCACTGACTCTCTCCCTCCTGGGATGGGCTCTGAGCTTGTGCAGAACACAGACTGGATCCCGATCCTCTCCCCCATAGCAACCCCGTGACACAGGGCCAGGAGCAGAGGATTGGGATTCAGACAGAAGCAGGCTTCACTTCTGGGCTGGCCATTTTGCTTTTGTTATTTCATGGGGTTGCACTTTCCCCATGTCCCTCTGCCAGTTCTCAGTTAACAACTGTTCGTTGAACACTTGCTATGTTCTGAGTACTGAGGAGGATTTGGGGATGAACTGGTGAAACCTTTACCCACAAACAGCTGGGAATATGCATGACAGCTAACAACAAAAATTACCAGAAAACCATACCGATGAGATGGTGAGTCCTGTGAAGACAGTACACAGGAGGTCAGGCGAGCGACAGAAAGGTGAAGAAGTCAGAACAGCCCACGTCCACACAGATATTAGAGATGGCTTACCAGTCTTTCTCAGCCTCAGCACTGTCGTCATGCTAAGGCCAGTATTGTAGCTGAGAAGGACTTCCCTGTGCATTGCATGTTAATGGCAGTCCTGGTCTCCGTCCCCACCCACACTTACTGTGACAACCCAAACGTCTGCAAATATTGTTAATGCTTTCTGGAAGAGGGGGTAAGGGAGCAGGACCACCCCAGGTGAGAACTATTGCTTTCGAGTTGCCATGCTTGAGACTGTGTCTCTCCACTGCTACTCGCTTTGACCACAGTTCCTGAACTTTGGCTTCCGCACGAGTACAGGGGGAGATTGTCTGAAACGTCTTTTCCGCACGAGTACAGGGGGAGATTGTCTGAAACGTCTTATGGTGTCTTTAAGAGGAACAGGTAAAAAAACAATGAGCCACAGTAAGGTGGTCACAGTGCATTCGTTGTCACTGGTCTGTCTTGCTAAAAGGCTACCGGCCCCTTGGTGACAGAAAGGGAGCTAAAAGTCACATATCCACCAAATCCAGAAAAGATTCCTTCAAAATCGTTCAACCTCTGAAATTAAAAAAAAAAGTCTAAGAACTCTCTACCACAGAATAACCAAAGGAGATAATAAGTGCCAAAAGAAAGGCTGTGACTTTGAGTTGGCCCCAAAGAGTCCCCATCCAGTCAGAGTTACCATCTGATTACAACTCGGCTTCTAATGGAGAAGGAAGCAGCCTTTCCCTGCGAGCTCAGAGAAGCAGTAGGAAAGCATAGCCCCCGTGGGGCGTGGCTGACGAAAGATGATATTGCCGATGTCTTCCTCTTTACCCCCTGAACAATTAAAATGGCCTTTCCTTTTCCTGTTTGGCTGGTTTGAAGCCCCCAATTCTCTCTGGCACGTCAGATCTTACCTCTCTGTAGCCTTTGAGGCCCAGCCAATGACTGACTGAAGGATGGTCACTTTCAACATTCCGTGTCAACCTGGGGTGAGTAGGTTAGTACATGTTGCCTCTTTGGGACTTCCTACACACCATAGAGGGAATAGTTTCTGTACCTGGACTTAAAGGAAATGGCTGTGTCATCCGGCCCCCTTGTCTACCATTCTCCCTGCCCATCTCTACCTTCTCGCTCTAAGGTTCTCACTTATCTTTACAGAGCTCTGAGTAATTCCTCCCTGGAACAGATGAAAACAAATCCAGAAGGGTGTCTATGGAGCTGGTTTTCTTTCCTCAGACATTATTTCCAGCGCCTTCTGAGACCTTGCCTACCCCTGTGCCCGGAATCCCTACCTGCTTGAGTTTCCCCTCTGCTTCCAGATCCTGTGTTGAGCATTTTTTGGCCAGAGCAGATAAGCTTTGATTTAATACAAGATTTTTTTAAAAGTATTTCCTGAGAAAGTGTATGCACGTATGAGAGTCTATTTTGGGTACCCTGGAGGCTACAAAACAGAACAAGGCACACATGCCTACATGACTTACACAATAGTACCCAGTAAATGTGTGTTGGAGGTGAACATGTCCCAGAAGGACAGTCAAAAGGACAGCCACCTACTAAACACCTGTCCGATGCCAGGATCTTACTAGATATTCTAGGTGCGAAGGTGGCAAGCAATGAGCCCATGGAAATGCTGAGGCCCAGTGCAGGCCGAGAGCTCCAGCCACAGAAGGCTTGATGTCATTGGACAAGGTGGAAAGAGAAGTCATAAAAAACAAAGGCAGGTAGAAATAGAAAAGAAATCTCAGATACCTGGGGTGAAGGAAGGCATGAGTTCTGCCAGAAACCAGATCAACTGGGCATGGCTTAAATGTCAAAAGGTCGGCAGTGGTGGAGCAGGAGAGAACAGAGGGGTGAGGGCTGAAAGTGGGGGTACTGTGTGGTGGACACAGAAAGGAGCTACCCAGCCGCTAGCTCCTCCACGTCTCCCCAGCTGGAGAGATCTGCCTGACCTGCCCTGAATCCCTCGGGAGACTGGAGCATAGGACCCTGTGAATGGCCGGGCTACACTGACCCTTTCCAGTGACATTAAGGTCTCACAGGGTGTCTGAGAGAGCCCATCAGTCCTGCTTGTCTTCTTGTTCCTTCCAGCCCTGCGTCCTTCCTTTTCCTTCCTTAAATACTTAGCACTGGAAACATCCTACAGCTCCCTTTGCCGAGTCTGTTTGCAATCCTGCCCACGCCAGCCTTAGAAAGCAAGCTGCAGGCTAGGCTCTGTTCTGTGTCCAGCATGGTTCAGTCCTTCTCCTTCACAACCCAGCCATTCCTGAGGGAGTGTGTCCAGAGTCTAACAGTCTCTGGTACCAGATAGGCTTCCCAGGCCGTGGACCGAGCAGCCCCTAGAGAACTGGATAAGGCTGCTTCTACTTTTCTCTCCTTGCACTGCTGTTAGGAGAGAACCTTTCTTCAGCTTGCAGACGTTTCTACATCAGCAGTTCTAATGCTGCACCTCTTTAATACAGTTCCCCACGTTGTGGTGACCCCCAACCATAAAATTATTCTATTACTACTTCATAACTGTAATTTTACTACCGTTATGAATCGTAATGTAAATATGTGTTTTCCAATGGTCTCAGGTGACCCCTATGAAAGGGTCATTTGATCCCACTCTCCAAGGGGTTGCCAGCAGTCAAGAACTGTTGTTCCACATGGAAGAAATCCATCAGGGCTTATTAGGAAAACACGTGATAACTTTCTCCCAGGAGTCCTTCTCAGAGGAGGAAGAGGCCTTATCTAATTGGTCTGTTCAGGACAAGAGGTTCTAGGCTTTCCTTCTCTTCTCCAAGGATGGGCTACCCAAACAAAGGAGGCCACTTCCTTGTCTACTGCTCAGAGCCGAGCTGATCAGTTCTGAGCTTGTCTGGTGTTGCCTTCCAGAAGTGGATTAGAACTACTCGCAAACCATTTGGCTCCACACTGGACAGCTTTAATCAGTAATTATGAGAACGTGTTGGCCTTCAACTGACTCCTTTCTCTCCTGTTAGTGCCGAATGTGGGCAGAGAGAAGGGATTTTACATCTCAAGTCCTCTGAAATGCTCTAGTAGCTTAAAAACCCTTACTATACCAACTTCTCAATACTCAAAACCAACTGTTAAATAAATAAAATAAATTGTCAAGTAAAGGTATATTGTTTTGCCTAAAAGACATAGCCACACGCACAGTAATTTTATCTATATAATTTTATACAGTAATGTTTTTCACACAAACTCACATTCAGATGATATACGGAAGCCTTGGGCACGGATCTGTGGACAGAATGATTTAATGGTTGTTTTAAATCATGTGAAAGAATATTGCCTCTGTGGTGAGCCACAGTGTTTTTATGCAGGGGAGAAACCAATGAACCTAACCTCAGGACATCTTACATTAGGAGCTTAGCTGAATATATACAGTGCAAGGGCTGTAAGGCTTCTAAAATTAACAAGACACTTTTTCCTGTGTAGGTGAAGCTGGGAGTTAATAATGTGCTTAGACATTGGAGCTTAGGGCATCACAGAGCTGTCCTGGCCCTGAGAGACCAATAAACTGTCCAAACGACTCCATGACAGCCATTTTAACTGTCTGCCAAATGACTCTAGCACCAGGCATGCTGTCCATGGAAGTCTTAGGAGGCCTGCTCTGGTTTGCTTTCTATTGGTGTGTTAAAGACCGTGCCCACAAGCAACTTGGAATGGGGAGAGGGTTCATTTCACCTTACAGTTTGCAGTCCAATATTCAGAGAAATGTGGTGGTTTGAAAGAAAATGGTCCCCAAAGGAATGTCACTAATAGGAGATGTGGCCTTGTAGGAGGAAGTGTGGCCTTGTTGGAGGAAGAGTGTCACTGTCAGGCGGTCTTTGAGGTCTCATACCCAGTGAGACAGACTTCTTCCTGTTGCCTATGGGTCAAGATAGAGAATTCTCAGCTTCTCCTCCAGCATCATGTCTGCCTGCACACCACCATGAAGAAAATGGTCTAAACCTCTGAAAATGTAAGCCACTCCAACTAAATGATTTTCCTTTATAAGAGTTGCTGTGGTCATGGTGTCTCTTCACAGTGATAGAATTTCCAACTAAGACAAGAAGTTTAGGGAACAAACTCAAGGTAGGAACATGGAGGTAGGAACTGAAGCTGGGGGCATGGAGGAATGCTGCCTAGTGGTTTACTCCTCACTGCTTGCTCTGTTTTTTCTTATGCCACACAGACCACCTGCTAGGGGCAGCTCTGCCCACAGTGGACTGGGCCTTCTCACATCAATCACTAATCGAGAAAATGCCCCCAAAGACTTGCCTACAAAACACAGGGTGGAAGCAATTTCTCAATTAGACACATGACTCTAGCTTGGATCAAGTTGGCAAAAAAAAAAGCTAATAGATTCAGTATGATATTTTCCTTTAAGTCATGCTTCAGCATTTATAAGTATTATTGCCTATAGTAGGGATAAGTATTTTTTTACTGTTTCCATATTCCATATTTCATCCAGAGGTGCTCTAATTATCCACATTTAAGGATCATGACCCTGAGATGCAGATAGCTTAAGCAATTTTTCCAGGCTTCTACAGCTGGTAAGGGTGGCTTAGCGCTTGATTGCCAACATTCAACCCAACCCACCTGCCCCATGGTTTTACCTGCTTCTAAGTCTGAATATGATGATCTAGGGTGGAAAGGATACTGCACATTAAGTGCTCTGGTCAGAAACTTCATGTATTTGTTCCATTTCATGGAGCCCCAGTTATCCATCTTAAGACTTAGTGGGAAAAACAAGCAAAGGGGTTATGTAAAGCTTTTGACCCCTTTAGAAAATATTCTAACACCTTGATCCCAGGTCATGGTCTCTTGCTGATCACCAGCATCCTCAATACTCCTTCAAGTCTCCACGCCTGCCCAGATGTGATATGTGACCAGTCTTTAGATAAATTAACCACAGAATTCTACTAGACCTTCTAAAAAGAATGCCACTATTCTTCAAAGTATTCGGTAGAATGGAAGAGGAAGGAACACTGCCATAATTGGGGTTCTACAAGCCCAAGCATAAAGCACTGCTGGAGAAAAGAAAAGAGAAAGTGAAATGTCACCCCCCCTTCTCTCCCAGCCCTTCCTTCCAGGGCCCAAGCTCCCAGGGCAGATTCCTCCCTTCTGTGTTCTGTTCACACGTTTGTCCCTGGTCTTCTGGCTGTTCAGGTGTTGCTCCTATATTTCATAGTCTCTGGATTGCATCATTTCCTGTGGGACTTCAATCCCTTGCTGAACACACCCCTGCACTGGCGTCCTTGTTTGAAGTAGATGGACCCTAACAGGCAACAGTGTGTTGTGTTTTGCTAAATTATTTCTCATGGCAAACAGTATAAAATATCCCATGTAGTAGTTCAGCTTTCTGTTGCTGTGGTAACACATCTGAAATAATCAACTTAAAAAGAGGAAAATGTTGTGGGAACTCCTGGTTGCTGATAGCATGGGATGTCATGGTGAGGAGGCCTGTTCCCAAAGCATGCAGGTTCTTCTACAGCACACCCTTCGTGACTCAGTTTCCTCTTACTAGGCCACATTCTGGGCTTCCCACTGCCTCCAAAAGGAACAACCCTTTCAAAGCATGGATTCCTGGAAGATACTCAGGCCAAACCCAAACCATAGCATCTTAGATGCTCAACATTAAAGAAATTAGTCAGAAAACTATGCAGCCATTTTAAAAATTAATATTAATCCATGTACACCAACATGGAAGCTACTTCATGGAAAGAAGTCACAGAAAAATACTACTAAAAAGTTTAACTTGTATTCATTTTTAACCTCAAATACATTCTATGTATTTCTATAGTTTTATACAACATGCATGTTTATATAAACTAGGCAAGGGAATATATCACTAGAATTCTAGGACTGTGAAGGTAGAGGCAGAAGGATAAGAATTTCAAGGCCAGTGTTTGCTACTCAGTGAAGTTAAGATCAACCTGGCCTATATGAGACCCTGTCTTGAAAAAAATCTAATATATGAATACATGTTTCATGGAAAGATTTACAATATATCAATAGCATCATTACAGAAATGGAATAAGGAGACAATGCTAAAATAAAACTTTAAATACTTAAAACCTTTACCATATTATTTTAAAAAAATACATATTGCATGTATAAGAAAATTAATTTCACAGAACAACAAAATAACAACAAAAGAAAATAAGCCTAGAAGGTCGATTGTGACTGCATTGCAAAGCATCAGTCATTCCAAGTTGGGAGTTCATGCTTAAATTGGGGTATGGGGGCAGCAGAAGAGTGAGGTGTGTGCATGAGCTGATCTAGACTGTGCTGTGTCCTCCTAGAGTTGCCATGGAGTTAAGTAACCATAGGAACCAGACAGGGAGGTGCAGGATCTGCAGTGGGTGCCATGTGAGAGTTGGTGATCGCTGGCATTTCCATGGCTGCTCCAGCCACACTGACCTTTCCCATCCTCGTGACTGTAGCAGGTTCTCTGCTCCCCAAAGGTTTCACACATACACTTCCTTATTCCTAGGCCTTCTTTCTCACCCCTCCCATCTCCATGACAATTACAGGTCACCCACCCCAGGTCCTCCTTCACCCACCTTTCTCAGTAGATACTGCCCCAGAACACAGCACACTGTTGTTTGTTTGTTTGTTTTAACAATACTTGTTAGAGTCTGTAATCACTAAACTTTTTTTGTCTACTTATTAGTTTTCAAAGTACAGAAACCTAACAAAGCAAGGGGCCATTTTTGTAGGGTTCAGTACTCTTTCCTCTAAAACCAGTGGAATTTCTCAACACACAGTAGAGGGGAAAGTAGCCATAGATATAACCGTCATAATAGTCACAGAAATAGTTGCTGCTCACTGTACACATCTTATGCCCGTACATATTTTCATGCACTTTACATACGCTAACACACCCAAACATCCTGAGACTCTTTTAAGTGGGTATAATATTACCCATGGTACAGATGAAGATGCTGAGTCATAAGAGAGACGGAAAAAGCTTGACTAAGGTCATGGGACTGGTAAGTGTCAGAGCTGAGCAGCTGCTATTGGTAGAGCATCAACCCTTGCTGAAGGATTAACGAACTGTTAATGACTTGTAGTATTCCTGTTGTTCTTGCTCAGCTTAATTCCATCAATGGTGCAGTTTGTTTTAGGAAAGAGGGGAATGATTAGCCTAATTGATGGTGCCCCGAGGGAGGTACTGGCTTTGAAGGAGAAGGCAGATATTCTCTTCTGAGAGTCGGAGAGTGGACTCTGTAAGGGAGCTGCTGTCAGAGTGCGCTTGGCACAGATGTGGGGACTCACCCGGCTCCAGTCCACATTACCTGGGTCTTCAGAGACTTCTCTGGACCAAGACCTATTATAGCCAGGGCTCCAAGTACACATTCTGGGAGCCACAGAGAACTGGCTGCCCCAGGACTGTGCTAAGAAGTAAGCAAAAAACAGTCCTTGACTCAGGCCATGGCAATTACTGTCCAGTCACTGCCTTTAGAAACAAGAGCTTCCCGGGAGCCACACTGTTCCCTGCATCCCTGTGAGGTGAGTCCCTGCAGCACTGTGCATGGCTGTGTCTACAGTGGTTAGGAGAAAAATATACCAGTGCTCCAACAGCCCGATTCACCATGTTCTAATCACTAGCCAGGCACCATGTGAGGGGCTTTTGGTAGACTCTCTCCTGTAATTCTGGCGACAGAATTACAATGATTTTCTTCAACATTGATTTGGCTGATAAATATTTGTTGAGCCCACTGTGCATGAGGTAACCACTATTTTTAACTCTGTATTACACATGAGGAAAAAGAAACTCAGAGATTAAGTGACTGTCCAAGCGCTTTTCCAATCCTTCCTGCCTCTGTCTGCCCAATGCTCACATCCCTTCATGGCTGCTCACGATTGTCTCCTATGTTGGAGACCACCATTTATCTTTGTTGACTGTTGGCGACTCTATTGTAATTGCAGTTGGAAATTATTCAATAAGAGAATGGTGCCTGGCCTGCAATAAATGCTCCGTAAGATTAGTACAAGCTACTCTGTATGTTATACTGTACACTTAGACATTCCAGTAGTTAATTTGTACCTACTAGTCAGGCATCCATAGTCGGTTATTTAGTTAAATGTATCTGGATGCCGTTAGGAAGTGATTTTCTCATAGATAAAATTAGAGTTCAAAAGCAAATTACTATCTGTCCCTACATGTCTGTTTCCAAAACAAAAAAAGTGAAGATACATTAACATCTCAATGAAACCATTATTTTGTACAACTAAACACACTAATAAAACAATTGACCAAGAAGAAAGTGAGTGTGCTTGGCATTTGCATGATGAATGTCAGACTGAATGGAGGCCATTGTTGGTCAGAGCCTTCCAGGATTGTCCCTGTCTCACAAGCGACACTGGAAGTGATGAAGAAGGAGTACCTGTTGTGAGCCAATCCCAGGCTCCATTCAACCGCCTGCTGGCCAGAACCGGCCTTGTTCTCGGGCTTCAATTTTATCCTTACAAAAAGGGAAGGCTGTTATCAAAATCAAAATGAACCCCAGGGCACGCTATGATATTTGTTTTTTTTTTAGCTCTAAGTAAGAGCAGTCCAGGCTGTTGAGTAAACAGAAGCATTTTCTGGGCTCAGAGTCAGAGTAGCGTCAACCACTGGAGCCAGGATGGCTTAGGATCAGCCCCCATGCACCTCCTGGCTGCTGAGAGGGAGCCTGTGTTGTCGGGAAAGGGTGGGACAGCCAGTTCAAGGCCATCTCCCGACCTTCTAAAATGCCTAGTCTTTTTGCTTTCTGGAACAGCCCTGCAAGGGTGGCAGGCTGGGGGCAGTAGTGATGCACACCCCTCTGTCATATTCCCCCCCACACCATCACCTCAGGGTAAAGTTGAGGCAGAACCCGTCCCAGCTAGAAATCATGTCCTCACATTACTAAGGTCACAGGCGACCACAGCTTAGCTTTGTGATCCAAGGCCAAGAGAGCAAAATGACACCGGCCTCCTCCGTGGCTCAGTCCCTCTCACCACAGGAGACAGAGAAGACTGAAAGGAGAAACTAAGGGAGAAAACAGGAAGTAATAGAGATTCCAGCCCTAGTTATAGCTGCAGGCAGAGCTGTGTGACATTCGTCAGCTATCTTTTGGACCCCAAGTACCATGCATCACTTTTCCCATTATCCTACGGTTTGAGGAACAATGAGTGCATTTTCTATGACTAAACTCAGCCACTAATTCACTCTGTGACAGCCAGCCACTGAGACTTCCAAGTCTCCATTTTTTTTCTCTTCCACACATTGTCAAACACAGGGGTTCCTCAACTCCAATATTAGGCTCTCAGGCTGGTGATTTTGCTACAGGTGAGTCACCAGCTGCTGTTATTGACTAGATGTATTTCTTTGCTTATATTTATTTCAAAACTAAATACTTTATTGTCACCTAAATATAAAAGAAAGAAAGAGAGAGAGAAAGAAAGAAAGAAAGAAAGAAAGAAAGAAAGA
>LOJH01001527.1:1154-11771 GCA_001685095.1 Ellobius talpinus
TGTCTGTCTGTCTGTCTGTCTGTCTGTCTATTGGTAACTGTGCATGTAAAGGTTAGAGGCGGACATAAGGTGTTCTGGTCTAACACTCTCTGCCGTGAGACATGGAGCGCCAGTGAACCCGGAGCTCACTACTTTTGGTTCGGCTGGATGGACCTCAAACTCCAGCAATCCTCCTGTTTCTGCCCACCCCCTTTTCTACACAGTTATAGGAACCTATGTCAGCTTTTGCTGGAGGCTGGGGGCCCAAACTCTGGTGTTCATGTGAATACAGCAGAAGTTCTTCGCCAGTGAGTCGCCTCCCTGGCCCTTAGAAGGCTGTTTACAATGGGTGTGATGGGATGGTCCTCTGGCAACAGAAATGTCAAAGTCCACATGTGATTCCTCCTTCCCTCGTTCAGTCATCCACTAAACAAATAGAGGCTGGGGCTTGCTAGGTGGGAACTAAGAAGAAAACCTGTTTGAAATCTTGAAGAAATCAAAGCCTGGGGAAAACAATAATCCCATTGAACATTCCTTTCCTCTACTGTTGCCCAGCCCAGACCTTGAACCAGTGCTATTTCCTCCTGTCTTTAGCATATTTCCAATCATTTGATAATGGTGCAACATAACCTTTTCCTACAAATCATATTTCTTCCAAGTGAATATTATTAATTGACTGTCAATAACAGATAAATGTACGATAAGCCAAATGCCCAATAATAGAAGAATGTTGATGAAATTTAGTTCTAATACAATAAAAAATACAGTTATGAAAGGTTTTAATAATATGGTATATTATTGTTATGTATAAAAACTGAAAACAGGTTCCATATGTCATGTGATCACAACATATATGTGCTCACACACACAACCACAGAAATAGAAATGGATACAACTGATCAAAATATTAGCCACAACTATAGTCATGAGCAAAATGAAAATTTCAAAACAATAGAAATTTATTTTTATAACTATATAATGAGACAAGAGATCTATACTTTAAAATCCTCCATTTCCTCTGTTAAATAAAAAGGAATTTGAAGCTGGGTAGTGGTGGTACACGCCTTTAATCCCTGCACTCGGGAGGCAGAGGCAAGTGGATCTCTGTGAGTTAGGGGCCAGCCTGGTCTACAAGAGCTAGTTCGAGGACAAGCTCTAACGCTACAGAGAAACCCTGTCTCAAAAAGAAAAAAGAAAACAACAAAAAAATTGAAAAACACAAATCTGCACAAATCTAATTCTATCAATCAGAATCCTTGCTCACAAGCCTTAGGAAAAGGGCAGTTCTCTATTAGACTGACTAGCTTTCCAGCAGATGGGTGTGTGGCTCAGTGGTAGGGCCCAGGCCTGCAATTCCTGAGACCCTGGGTTTTCTCCTCAGCGCTGTAAGAGGAGCGTTTCCCCCTTGCATCTTTCCCTCTTCTCTACTGCAGATGGTACCTTGCACCCTGGGATGTCACTTCCAACCTCTCCAGTCTCCAAATGGTTTGCTCAGAGTGTTGTTTCTTCCCAGAGTTAGAAGAAGGCCAGATGGCAACTACCCGGTGACGCTCAAAAATGTAAGGGAGATTGGGCAAATTGTGTTTACTAGGATTCCATTCAGAAACAGCACTGTAGGTGTTAAGGAGGAATGATTTAATAAAGCCACTCAGTAGCGAGGAGGAGTGCCAGGGATCCAGAGAATACCACAGCTAGCCTGTCTTCAAGGAGAGCAGCAGGCTCAGGTAACCACAGAGCTTGTATCCTGCTAAATAGGGCACACAAGCTTGGGGCCCCTGGCTGCGGGCTGTGTGACTCACTGGGGCAATAGAGAAGAGGATTATGTGGGGCTTATTCTCTCCAGTAAACAAATGTTGAACAAATATTTAAGACCATCATAAACCCGGTCAGTTGCATACCTTTGTCCTGTAGCCTCTATTCCGAGTCTCTTAGACCGGCTTCCACTATGCCCAGAATAGACCACTGACCGTCTTCCTCTAATGACTCTTCGCTCTTGGTCAGCCTGCTTGTTTTCTTCCATCTAGAGACTATTTCCAGATTTTCATTTTCTCTTTCACCAGATAAAAATCTTGAGGACAAGTTTTATTTTTAATTGCACCTAGTCTGATATTCAACACTTATTAAGTAAGTGAATGAATGGACTAAAAAACAGGAAACCCATCTCAGCGTTGAGCCAAAAAGACAGAATATTTAAAGATAAGCAAAGGTCCTTCTGATAAATTACAAAAGGTCCTTTGGGGTGCGGGAGGTAGCTTGACATGGGGAATTGAGACAGAGGCTTTGAGAAGAACGTACTTTGGCTTGACTGTAACCCAAAGAGATAAACCCCAAAGTATCCAGGGCCTTTCTTGGAGCATATCAATCTCAGTGTCACTATCTGACAGCTGGCTATAAGAAGTCTTGTTCCTTCAGAGAGAAAATGTCACTGAAATGTGAATAGCATGAAGTTCTGTGGGAATCCCCCCAGCAACTTCACCCAGACAAGTTGCTCTTCAGCTTGATTTCAGGGTGGAGGTGGGAGTTGGGCAAACTCAGAACGTGGTGTGCTATAAATAGACGAAGGGAGCCTCACACCCTCTAGTAACAATAACCGTCCCTGAGCGATCTAGCCATCACCTGCTATATTTCACACTGCTCAGATTTCCCAACTCATTCTCAGGAGTCAGGCCTCTGCCATGAGTCATTCTCCATCACCAGCTCAATCGGTTCTTCCCGAATTAACCTCCAAACTCAGCAGAAAAACACAAGTCCCAGAGGGAGCCATCCAGCACATGGGCAAATGGGATCATCTTGCTTTTCGAGCCTCTGGGATGTATCTATCCAGGAGGGCATTCCCTACCTAGCGTCACACCAACTTCTTGCTCCATCTCTCCATTATGACCCAAGAACTGCCTCCTTCCACCATGAACAAGGCCCACGTGGGACACTTCCTACTGCTTCTCTGGTTGTAATTCCATGGCTGTGAGCTCTATCCATTAACCATCTCTTCTCCCTTCCATCCCAAATGCTTCATATGACATGTACTTACAAGACTGAGATGTGTAAGTATAGTGTCATTAATTTTCTAGCTTGTAAGTCTCCTACTAAAATGCCTGCTTTGAAAGTAATTTAAAAAAGACCAAATTTAAAAAATACAGCTCAGAAATAATGATTGTTATATATTAAGTTTCATGCTTCATTTCAGCAATAACGCCTACATTTTAAGTCCATTCTCTACACATCTAATAGATCATTCTAACCTCCATAGCACTGGGGAAATTATCCAAATGGGATTCTCTTCAGCAGATAAAAATCTCCATGTTCAGCCCCACTGAAGTATAGGTTCTGTTAGACAAAAATCTCGCTTCACCAAGTTCTAGAAGGCAGTGTACCTTGGACCTGGTTATGTATTGAAGTGTTCAGGGTTCCACACAGGAACCTGTGAACTATTTGTTGGTTTCCCCCCAAAGTAAAGCACCATGGGATCTGAAGTCCATCAGAGTTCATCCACTCCTTCAGGTAAATGCCCAGGGTCTCTGGAGGCTGCCCAAGAGAAGCTTAAATACTCCCTCCCTGAGCTTGAGCACCATGAGCACACTGCCTCTTGACTTTTCATATCTACTTTTGGACAATTCCAAGAGCCATTTTTTAATTTTTAATTTTTTATCCTTAACAAGTACTAGAGAAACAGATATTAAGCACCTGCCACTTAGAACTTATAGCTCTGGTATTTTGTCCTTTTCACTTCATAAAAGAAATTAAGTGTTACAGATAAAGTTGAAACCCCTCCTTGCTGACTAGATCCTAAGGAGATCTCATGAAAGGATTTTTTCCCCTCAAAACTCTCTATAATTAGTTTGAATAATATGAATTCTCTGATACTTGGTTTTGTTTTTTACTTAGAGTTAAATTTCATGTAGTTAACAAAACTCATGTTTTGTGAGTAAGCCTGCGGCTTTTCCATAGATGATATAATGCCGTACATATTAAATTTTCCATTTTCACTCAGTATCATGCTTCTAAGTCTCTGCACACATTTAAAGAGCTGTTGTTGCTTCTTTCACAGTGAAGTGAGATCGTGTTCTGTAAAAGGTGTCAAGTTCTAATTATCTATCATCCAGGGCTTAGTTTGTTTCACTATTACAAGGCAGTCTAGCGATGGCCATCTTTGCCCATTCACCTTGGAGCACTGATTCTGAGCCACAAAGATGAGCAATTACTGGGTGGTGGAATGTGGCCTCGGTTAAGGGGGAGGATACCAATTTGCTGGCACCGCAAAGGCACCGAAAGTCCTACCATTAGTAGTAAATGAGAGCTCTGGTTTTCATCCACTCTAACCAATCTAGACACTCGACCTGTTGAACTTTGCCACTGTGAGGGGCAAGACATTGTTAACATGATGACACTGTGGGGGCTGTGACAGAGACCGTTTTCAGATGTCACCTCTTCACCTACCACCAAAGCCTGCAGCTCTGTCCCTCTACTGTCTGTGTCATAGGTCTCACCCTTTTGCTCTCTGGTCCCCTTTACGGTCTTTAATTTATTGGGTGCTCTAGAAGGCTTATGTGCATGTGAGTCTTGTCTATTAATACCTATTACATTCAAATGTTTAATTAAGAAACATTTAAATATTAATTATGTAAAAATAACAAGCTGATTATGCATTAACATAACTAAAGTATTTTATTAGAAATGATAAAATAGAAATGCAAAAGAAGACTGGCACCATTTTGCATCTTTGCAAATTACTTAGAAGTCTGACTTCATGAGAAACAGTTGGATTCTCATACCTGTTTCTGCATCCAATCTGCTGTATTAACATTCTGAAGTATGTGAAGAAAATCCAATCTCATATAGATCATATCCTTAGGAAAGAAAAGAGACTTTTAGTAGCTTTTACAAACAACTGGAAATTATTTGGCACTATCAAACCCAGCAAGTGGCGGTCTCTTAAAGGCTAGCTGGAACACAGAATCAGAGTTCAGTTCAACACACATTCTCTCTGCTGTTGCATTAAAGTCTATTGATCTATTTCAAACTTTCATGGATCTTTGACTTATAAATGATTTTGAGGAAGCTTCGGCTGGCAATGTGGAGAGTATTTATTAATTTGCTGGATTATTAGATATTCTAAATATTGGCAGAGAAATGTAATATAATACCAGGAAGTCGTATTTCTAGTATAAGAGTCCTAAGGAACTGGGAAGCTGTCAACTCCATGGTGGCAAATACAAGGTTTTCAAAATTGTATTCCCTACCTAAAAGAGTAAATCTTAACATCAGTGAAAAATGTTCTCTCTTCTCCTACAGGTTCCTTTTGTTGAATTAACAAAATTAATTTGAGGAAAATGTCTACCAAACACTTGAAGCTGTATAATAATAGTCTATCAGTCATTAAGTCGATTTAAAATGCCATCTTATGAGAAAAGGAACTTGCAATTCAAACAGCTGTACTCGCCTTCCCTCAGAGCAGTCAGAGTTGAGAGGCAGAGGCTCAGTCTATGATCCTCCCTGTGGTAGCACATACAATATCGAAGATCTGTGTTTCCAGGCTTGGAAAAATCAAGAAATTAATAATGCCTCCTTCATCCAGACACTGTTCATTGGGTCTGTAGAAGTATGTATCTGACTCTCTTTGGTCAAATAATCCCTCTGTAGAAAGGAAACGGAGTAATGTATTCTGTGCCTACTTTGTATTTTAGTTTAATATTGCTGGTGTTCATGTTACCACAAACTTAGAAGCTTAAAACAAAATAATTTAGTTATCTCAAAAATGCCAGACGTCTGAAGTCCAAGACGAATCTTTCTGGTCTAAACTTGAGGGGTTAGGGGTTGGGGAGAATTCATTTCCTTGAGTTTCCGAGCTTCTAGACACTACCCACTTAACTGGCCATGTTGTCCCATCCTCTCCCAGCCAGCAGCAGAGGTTTAGGTCCCTGGCTGGACTCCACTTACCTGTTTGGAGTCTGGGGACTCCTTTGATTACCTTTGACTCACACATAAAGCAAGCAAGACTTCTTTTTCTAAAGTCAGCAGATTAAGAGCCTGGATCTCATCTGCAGCTTCCACGCCTCTTTTCCATATAAGGTAGCACATTTACATATTCAAAGGGTTAGAAAATGACCTCTTTGAAGGACCATTACCCAGCATCTCTTGGTACAGGTTGCTATGTGGATCTCAATTAGGGGAAAGGGGAGGCAGGTCAAAGGGAGAAAGCGGGCATCAAAAAAAGTCGCTATTTTGGAAGACTTATGAGCTTTCCTGACATTGTGTTGTGTTTTACATTTAAGTGTATTTATACACATGAGGTCGGTTGTTACTCTTGGGGTTTATAACCTAACATATCAACGTAAAGCAAGCTGGATGCTTCTCCCAAAACCGAGACTCACTAATATGTAGAGAGTTCTTTGTTCTTCTTTCTCTGCCTGAGCCGAAAGCATCACGGTTTTAGGCAGTAGCAAATATTTGTTTAGCACAGAGTAATAGCTAGAAAGAGAGCAATAATATAAATGACAATAGATTTCATACTCACACACATTCTAGAAGGCATAAAATGAGGATACAGTGTAAGAATGCTGTGTGGAAACAGAAGGAAATAAACGTGTAAATCTGAGCCCATATATTATTATTTTATTTCAAGGGTCTCTCAAAAATAGAAAAAAAATGAAGTAAGCTTTCTCTTTCTCTTCGAATTTAACACAGGAAGAAAACACGCCCTTTTCTCTCCTCAAAAAAAAAGCCAAAATATCAGCAAAGTAAGTAGCAAGGCAATAACTTTAAATTCAGAGAGTAAATTTTTATAGTTACATTAAATTACAGCCCCCCGAGGCTTTGGTAATAGAAACGCTGACAGACCTCGGAACGCAGCAGCTGCACCCAGAATCTCCCAGCCCTTCTTTTTCTCGCTTTTACCTGTCCTGTTAAAACTCCATAGAGGTAACTGGGCTAGCTTTCGAACAGCTTTCGGTTTCTACACTCAAAGAAAAGTCTACCTTGTATCAGAAAAACTCATAAAAAATATTGTGTCTTTGACAAAAAGCCATGGCGTCTTTTATTGGCGTGTCTGTCCTGGAATGTGCGGTCTAAAATCACCTGCTTCGTTTGACTCCAGACACCCCCAATGAGGAAATTTGAAGGATAAAACCCGAAGTAATTACTGCCAACTCTTTATATCTACACCCTTTGCAAGCTATGGAAGGGACTCTGAATAATGTCACCGGTGTGGGGGCCACTGCGGGGAGAAATCCTGTGACACATTGCTATGAACCGGAAGGGAGAAATCCTGAGACGCATTGCGCATTGCTATGAACGCTGGGGAGAAATCCTAGGACGCATTGCGCCTTGCTATGAACGCTGGGGAGAAATCCTGGGATGCATTGCGCCTTGCTATCAATGCCGTCAGTGCCTACCTCTGCGGACAATGGTATGACTGTAGTCGTGAGAACGTTATCGTTGTCATTGTCGTTGCCATCATCGTCGCTGCCACCGTCATCATCATCGTTGCCGTGTACCCACCTGAGCCCCCTGCCTGCCGTGGATATCTCTCTGGTTTTCTATCCTGGTGAAATCTTCCAAAGGATTTTAAGCAAGGTGACTGCCTTTCAGAAAACCCTTTTATGTACAAAACGGAAGAGTCTTGGTGACCTGAGAAAGGATGGTCATTCTCGCAGGTTATCCCTTTCTCAAGACTACAGCTGTCTTCCGTTCTGCTGAGTGTGGTTACTGAGTTATACACGGAAGAGAGCTAACTCCTAGGGAACTGTATTGTATGGCATTTTATTTATTATTTATTTATTTATTTGTGTTTTGTTTTGACACAGGGTTTCTCCGCGTAACAGCCCTGGCTGTCCTGAAACTCACTCTGAAGACCAGGCTGGCCTTGGACTCACAGAGATCCCCCTGCCTCTGCCTCCCGAGTGCTTAAAGGCTTGTGCTATCACCGCCTGGCTGCACACTGGCATTTCTAAATGCCTCACATAGAATTACAGACAAAAACAAGATTTTCTACTTTTCCCAAGCCCCCTTTCTCATTTTGGGAATGTTAGAACAAAGGCGAACCATACCTCTTTGTACTGATCTTATCGCTTCCAGTCATCTCTCCCACAAGGTACCCTCAAGGTATATCGATCCTTGCCACATCTCTCCCACTGGCTATTGTCTCCATTCCATGCTTGAGTCCTGTATGGAACTTTAACAGATGCTTTCTGTTAGGAAAAGACAAAGAGAGGTTTGCTTTATCTGAATGTGTTACCCAAGAGGACTAATGAGGAGGGAAAGACCTCTGCCCTAGACGAACATGGCAGCGTTCCACAGTTTGGGGACCCAGATGGAGTAAAAGGGAAGAGTAAGAAGGGCATCCACTCCCTGCTCATGCTGCGCCTTGCTCTGCTCCCCTGTGAGACCCCCACCATGACCAACCAAAAAGTCACGAGTCAAAATAAACCCAGAGTTTTTCCTATGTCTGATTTCATATGTTAATTTTTTCATATGTCTGACACAGGACAGAAAGTCTAACTAGCGAAGCATCCTTCCAGTCAAACCATATAGACAGACTATCTGTAGAGCAGGCCATGCGATTTTTTTCCCTTCTATGTCTTTAATGTATTATCCATCACTACTAGCAGGGCACAGATGAAAATGTTGAGATGTCAGAGAGCCATTGCCCATACAAACTTTGTGATGTGGTTGTATAAGAAGCAGAGGGAAATACAGTAGGAGACGCAAGAAAGGAAGCTAAGGACAGCACCAGCCACAAGGACATCAACAGACTCCTGCAGGATTTCCTTGCCGCAAACACCACTCCTCCCGAGAAACAGAGAATCTGCGTATAGTTCTGGTCAGTGTCATACAATAATACATGCAGTCACAGTTGTGTTTTTTCAACTGTGCACACAATTCTTATGGAAACCTCATGAGATTTAACCCCTTTCTCTGAATATGAGGTAATGGCATTCACTGCAAAGGGAAGAAAAACACTTTAAAAATTCTGATGAAAGAAGAAAGTTATTACAGAGGTTTTAAAAATACCCAGGATGATTTTTCTTTTATCCTTCATAGCTAGCTGTAGCTGATTTCAAACACAAAGTAAAACACACAACCTTAAAAAGCAAGCATTGGTTCGGGTGCTGGCTCGACTCTGCTGATGAAGAGCTGGGTAAGGGTAGGGCAGTCCCTCGCTCATGTTCTATGAGCAGCCTAAAGAGAGAAGGCCATCAGGAGATTGCTGCCCCAGTTCTGCTTATCTGCATGTTGCTAGGTAAATTTTAAAATATCCATCAGAAGTGTATTTGGATATTCACTGGCAGAGGAATAGCATCCCCAGACTCTTGGATAGCTCACAGTCACCATTTCAGAAATCTCACCTGCCTGGCAGATTGCTTTGCTTTAAGCAAAAAAAAAAAAATAAAAAAATAAAAAAAGTGGTATCTATTTTAAGCATCATGATCCTTAATTTCTTAATCTTCCTTAGGTTCTTGAGTTCTATAATAAATCAATTCAATGCTGTACATATGCATTAAGAAGCGTACAAAAGTCACTCTTTCTTTCTCTCCAAAATATTAGTCTTCTTATTTTGTATTTAAAAGAACCTGTCCTCTAAGTCACCTTTTTAAGGCACACTCCATAGAACAGTAGGAGCTGTTTTTCACCCAACCTCATTTTAGACAGAGTCATGGCCAGGACTGAAGGTTATATCCCTTCAAAATCCTAACCCCTATGGCTATGAACTTGGGGTGAATGCCGTTGGGAGGGGACTAAGGCCTTCATGTTCGGCATTGTTGCATTTATTAAGGAGTCTGCAAAGATTCTCCACCCATTTCACTCTGTGCATACCGTGAAACGGCACCATCTATGAGCTGGAAGTCATGCCCTTGCTAAACAAGTCTGTGAGCATCTTGATGTTGGAGACAATGTCCTCTAGAAGTAGAAAAAGTGAGGCTCTACTTTTATAAGCAAAATAGATTATGGCATTTGGTCTCGACTGGTGGAATGAACAGAAGCAAATATTTTCTGACCTGTGACAGGGCCAGTTCTAAAACAATGGAATGAGAACTGAGCATTCACACAGCCGCCCTTCCACTTCTAACCAGGGACCATCTAATGTTCTCTCATTTGCTTTCTTCAAACATCGGGGTGATTGGCCCGGATGTCTTGAAACATCAGAGCCCTGACCCTGCCTCCTCAGAGTGGCAAATCAACAAGTTTGAAGTGGAGCTCAGGTTTCTAGAGTGACACGAAGTCTCCATGTCTTAGTGTCTGATGCTGATGAAGGTAACTTCTTTGAGGAGTACAAGGGTATAGCCTCCACTGCTTTGCCCAGGCTCCAGCACAGTATTTGCTACGTGTTTGTTGGTTGACTTTAAAATAGGCAGTAATATCTAGAGGTCAGCCAATGGCAAACAGAATTAAAAAGGCAACATTTGGACATGAGCCAAGATTTCGTCTGTCCCCTGCTTATTGACTCTGTTCTTTCGGACGCTCATGTCCTTGCTCAGCTTCACTTAAATTGTATTTACAACTCTCTGGCTGGTTCTGGGAGCATCAGCTTTCAAATGTTCTGCTTGGAGACATGGTTCTTCATCGTACCAATCATTCTTTTTTGTTTGGTTTGGTTTTGTTTTTCAAGACAGGGTTTCTCTGTAGCTTTGGAGCCTGTCCTGG
>LOJH01001527.1:11786-23220 GCA_001685095.1 Ellobius talpinus
AGAGATCCACCAGCCTCTGCCTCCCGAGTGCTGGGATTAAAGGTGTGCGCCACCACTGCCCGACTTCCTACTACCCATTCTAGCTTCTTTCTCTCCCACTTTACATGAACTGGTCACTCTGGGGGGAAATTGAGGTTATGGCTACAGGAATTTGTAATATTATCTCATAGGGAATAAGATGGTTAGATAGGCAGGGGATGATGCCAAGGCAAATTCTATGGGCTGAAAAATGCGTAAGGCATTTCAAAATATTTTCCAAAGCTAAATCCATTGAGCTTAACTTCTGTCTTCCCACTGTCTCTACTGGCATATAGAGGGTGAAGCAGAAGCAGCAAGAGCAGCTTCCCAGAAAATGTGGTGCTGGGGGGAGGGGCTGAGCATGAGGCACATTAGGATGGAATGAAAGAGTTGAAAAGAACAGGCTAGCTGGGTGCTAATCACAGCTCCTTCGCTCACTGTTGTTCATTTCAGCTTAGCTGTCTTCTTCAACACATGAGGTAGTGGGAAGCAGTGGACTAAGGGGCTTTTTGCAAGTTTGACCCCAAAATAAGGCTTTAGATCCAAGTCTTTTTACCAACTGCATCCATAGTTCAACCTCGGCGGAAGCTCACCTCAACTCTGCAGAGTTCTAGAAACCATTAAATGAGAACAATTTTAATATTGATGCATAGAAACCTAATAAATGACAGTAAACACCTAGAAATGATAGATGATTATGAATTTGTACAGTCATCCCAAGAATGATGGTGTTGTGCTGTCTTCATTAATAATTAGAGTCGGCAATGGTAAGTAGTAAGAAGATAAATATTTCACATTTACATTCAAGACCTTCTCTCTATAAAGAAAAATTTCATCTTATAAATATCTCATGTTATTTATTCAATTACTTCATTGTATACTGTTCTGTCCTACCTGAAGTTAGATGAAGAAAAGAACCTGGTTTTTTTCCCTTTGTACTTGAAACTCAGGGTCAGTCTTGTATTTTTCACTAAATAATCATCGTAACGCATTTTTCTTTGTCCATCACAGATTTTAGTATTCAAAACAGGCCATTTCTTACATTTTAGAAAAGTGATCATTCGCTCAACTCCAAAAAATGTGAGAGAGCACAGGACTCCGGCAGGCAATAATAGCTCTCTGTTCTGTTGTAGTCACCATTGTTAGGGTTACTCCCTAGTTCTCAAGAAATACCACCAGGGCACTGGGTGGGGGTCCAATTATCATCAACTCAACCAAACACTCCGTCTTACCACAATGCCCCAAACACAACCAGCACGCATCACTAGCTGGTTGAAATATGTGTCATGGTCTGTTTGAGCTGCAATAAAATGCTTCAGCTCACTTATGTGAAATGGAAGCCTGTTGCTTACAGTTCTAGAAGCCGGACAGCAGAAGATCAAGGAGCCAGCAAATGCAGTGTCTGGTCAGGATACCTTCCCTGTCCCTCAGCTGGTGGTCTTCTGCTGCCTCCCCACATGGCAGAAGTGGAAAAGAAGCTCCTTGGACCTGTCATAGGAGACCTAAGCCTACCTGTAAGAGCAAAGCCAATACACTGAGACTCCAGCATCACTCTTTAAACAGATCTAAAGGAGAAGGAAGTGTAATGACTTGTATACAAATTATCCTTCAGTGTAAAAAATGCTTTAACATATCTCATTTGATGCCCACATTAATCCAGCTATTAGCCCATTTTATAGATTAAGATGTTGAGCAGAGCTAAGAGGTCATTTCATTATTTTCAAATTCAAAGCCATGAAAGAGATGTGGGGATTTTTATGACTTTCTGGCTATCAGCTCTATCTATTACAATAAGTCAAAGTGGAGTACCCAGGGTACCCAAGGCTGACAGATATCAATCCCAGTTCTTGGTTGCCCTCCTACAGCTGTGTGACCTTGAGAAAGGCAACTCCCTTGAAATTCAAAGACTTTTGCCCTCAATACAGGGCAGCCATTCTAGGTCCTTGGATGGAGAGATAAAATATTGTTATTAGGCATTTTTATTCTGATGCCTGTCATAGCCAAGTAGAGGAAGACACTATAATAAAAAAAATACAGTACCATCTACTCTTAAAAATAGCGACAATAATCAAGAAAAAGTCAACCCACATGCTTAGGAATATCTGCAAATGTGTGTCTTTGTGTTGGAGAGATGTTTAGTCAGTAAGGTTGCTTGCTATATAAGCAAGAGGACCTGAGTTCAAATCCCTGGTACCGCCACAAAAGCCAGGCATGGCTGCATGTGCCTGTAATCCCAGCATTGGGAGGTGGAGATAGGTAAATCTTGGGTACTCACTGGCCAGCCAGCCTAGCTGAACAAGTGAGAGACCTTGTCTCAAAAGTCAAGGAGAAAATCCATAGAGAAAGATACCCAACTTCTTTTTTTGGCTTTCACATGGGTGTACACATGTGTATATGTCCTGTTCCCCCTCCACACACACATACATGGGAAAAAGTTGTCACTTAATATAACCAGTACCACTTCTGTGCCTTTTAGAATGACTGGGTATTCATTCCAAGGGTCTTACATAAGCAGATCTTCCTTGGACAAGACGGAGTTTAGGACATGGCCTTCATCCTCCTTTGCCAACTGTGACTTACATAAAGACATTCCCCTGTTCCCGTTTACCACTGAACAGTGACATTCTACACAGGTACTTTTAGACTTCTGTGGCATGGTATCCTAAGAAGTCGGCAAAATTATGATCCTATGCTTATTCTTGCCCTATTTCAGTAGCCTAACCTGGGAAACAGACATCATTCTTTGCCAAAGGAACTGCTCGTACATTTGGCAGTATGTGTTCCCTGATCCCTTCCTTCCTCCCTGTTACTGCTCAGACCCCCAGCACATGGGATTCCTCCAAGAAGGGCTTGCATGGAATCCAATTCAAAGACATATAATTGGCAGTTTTGTCATCTTTCAAAGGCCTTTTCAACAGTCATGAAGCTACTGTCAGACTTGCTTTGATTCTCCCAAAGCATTGCCTTACCTCCCAAACTGTTGCTAGGATATAGTGGGTATCACAACTCCTGAATACACAGGCAGAAAAAAAGATTTTCCTCCTCCTTATAAATACCATTCCAACTCCTGTTCTCTTTCTCCTCGAGACTGAACTGAGGACAAAGAGTGGGATTGCCAGGGAAAAATATTCAAAGTAAAAATCAGAAAACCAGAGGAGCCAGTGCCTGACTGGGAATGAAGGGACAGAGGGACACCCTGGGAGCAAAACCTTTGACTAGGAACAGTAGCTAGGTGACTGCTATGTGAACACAGTACCAAACCAGAAAAGATGGTTATGCATCTCAGTCAAGGGAGGGTATGAAAAAAATCAACCAGAAGCATAAATATACCTTCCTACCATATCTCAAGACAGTAAGGCAGAAAGAATAAGCCCAGGCTGCACTGAACAGGATGAAGCCTCATTGGTATGTAGCCCTGGTATCTGCAAAGGGCAGCATATAAAGAGTTATCCATCACTTCTTAAATCTATCCACCAATCTTTGATATTCTGCACCTCAAAAGGTGGGGCCCAACTCCCCCTTTTTAAGTGTGTACCTTATTTTGTGATTCATCAACAGCTAAGAGAAGGGTGCAGTGACAAAGATTAGGGCACAATCTCCCTTCTCACATGCTCTTTTGTATCATCCACTATGGGGGAACCATGCCACCAAGACGTTCAAATCAGCCTCTGGAGAATCTTACAAGAGGAAGAACTGAGGCTCCAAACAACAGCAGCCAGGAGGACATGAGGTTTTGAGGCCACGACCACTTCATAATGTGATTCTTCAGCTGCAGTCCATCTCAAGGAAAACCCAAGCCCCAGACAGTGTCTTGACTACAACCTCATGAAAGACCCCCCCTCAGAATACCTGGCCAACCCACTCCCAGATTTCTGATTTAATGAAACCACAGGGCAATAAATGTTTGTTGTTCTGAGACATTCAGTATAGGGTCTGTTGTTTTGAAGTAGTAGATACCTAACATAGATAATTTGATCCAAAGTAACATAGTAGCTCAGATTCACTGTTCAGACAGCTACCAAATCAGTTAGGGCTGGGACTGAGGTAAGTGTTAGAAAGGAAAGGAGCCTGATACTTTTATAATTAATTCATGTTGACAGAGAAGACATGGCAGTAGGGATTCTTATGCCCCCAAAGCCATAAAGGCCCAGCAAGAAATTGGAAAGATCCAGAACTTTTACCTTTTCTCTGTCACGTGGCTTATAACCCTCAGTCATTACAAGCTTACTTTCTGCTTTCAAAAGAGGAGACTGGCCTGTGCCTAACAGGACAAGGCAACAAGCCCAAGAAACTACATGTGTGCTAAATGCAAACAGGAAAAAATAATACCCCACAGCCAAGAAAGTGTCCTTATCCCACTGTTTGAGAATGGAAGACTGACAGATCAAACCCTCGGGTTTCAAGAAGATCATCATGTGCCACATAGCACAAGGTCAAACAATTAGACACGTCAGTGTGACTGTAATGTGGTCCAACAGCCACAGTTCTTAAAGCTGACTCCAGAGGATCTTTCGAAAGTCCAAGTCACTTGCCCCCCATTCAAGAACTTCTGGAATTAGAATCTGTGGGAGTCAGACCCAGGGCGACAGCTGAGAAATTCTAACCTTCCCAGAGTCAAGAAGTCAAAGTCAGATGGTGTTGGGTAAGTGGTTCGGGCTCCATTACTCTCTCACTGGCCGCGATACCTCACCTCCACAGCAAGCTCAAAATCGATTCCATACTCAGTCGTGAGATGAAGCAACAGTGAGTTAGATGTGGTGCCACATAGCACGAGGTTTACAGTTACTTTGATTCTGAAAGTATTTGTTTTTAGGCTTCTATAAGTTGCCCTGAAGTTTGCTTTCCTTTGGGAAGCACACACACACAGACACACACATACTTTCAAGCTGGTCATTATCTATATATCACCATAGAAAATCACAGAATGGAATGACTTCCAAAGATATTCCACTCTGGAGACAGCCTTTAAGAAAACTGTAGTTTGGTCTGTTGGTTGGCTGGCTATTTTGTGGGGTGTGCATAGTTGATAAAGACGATCAGGGGCCCATGTCCATGGTTAGCTGTCTCTTGGCCTTCATGTCCATCAGAACTGGACTGATATTCTGATGGCATACATGCTTATCAAAGAAACTCATCTGCAAATCTTCACCAAGAATCCACTAATAGCAGCAAGTAGATATTTCCAAAAGCATTCCCAGTTTAGAGCTATTCATAGCAGAGACACACAGGAAGGAAGTACACTAATATGTTGATTATGGCTATTGCTGGATGCTGGGATATCTCGTAATTCAATACTTTTCTTTTTATAGTTTTATGTTGCTTCTGCTTATTTTTTTCATAATGGTCATGTAATATGCATAATCAGAAAATAATGTGTTAGGGTTTCTTTCAACACAACTAGGAAGAGGGTTTGGATAGATAGTACCAGATCCCAAATCCAGTTAGATCTAAGCAAGCCAAGTGACAGAATGTACAGACTGTAAGGATGATCATCGGTACAGGACGTATTGTAAAACCAGAGACACTGCTGAAGATGAAACCTGCATTGAGAGGGAACAAATAGTCACTTTTCATGTCTGCTGTCCCTCATACTTCTTGCCTACACTCTCTGACTGATCTGATTAAACCAGGCACAGCCTAAAAAAGGCCAGGAATCAGTCTAAGGACAAACAGGGTAGTGATCAATATCATGATGGGTCAGAATTACTTTTCATTTTGTCTTTCAAAGTTTAGGAACAGAGGATGGGGAAGGAGNAACGGGAAAGACAGAAGACCAAGCTGTGGAGAAAGGAAAGTAACAGCTTTCTCCATTCAGGATGGGGGAAGCCTGAGTCTGGAAATCGTTAGCAAATGCTAGCTTGGGTATTTCACAGGGCTCCTGGGTCTCCCCCTGCCCCTTCCCCTGTCTAGATACCTGACCCCATTCCTTCCCATCATTTTTCCTCATAATGTTTTCTGGGAACAGCTTTCTCAGGAAGCCTGCTACCTCTTTCCTTGTCTGCCTATCTCCCTCTCCCTCTGTTTCACCACCACAGCTAAAGGAAAAAGGCTTTAAAACAAACCACCCAGCTAGATGTACGCTTCTGTTGTTGTTTGTTTATTTTAGGGAAAGGTCATAAGTCTTTGAAACCAGAGGTCGATGAAATAGTGTGCTATTTCCCAAAACGAGCATTGTTGCTCACTGGGGAAATTTTAGACACAGGTTTGGAAGCCCAAGCCTGTTTCCATAAGATATATGTGGCGACCATTTCTGTTTGGAGCCCCGCCATTTATTTGAAGAAGGAGAAGATATATAAAGAAGACCAAAATGTCTCAGTCATTACTTTCTTCATTTTCCTTGCAGATTATATAACCAGGCAGAATCCTGAAACACAGAATGCCTATTATAACAATAACAAAAATAATATACTTAAAAAGAGACAATCAAATACCATACTAGCTGGGAATGGGCAGTGATTTTGTGGTTGCTCCAGCTCTGAAAAAAGGGGCATCACGCATGTCTCCATCACCTGCCCATGGTTTCATCTTCAGAAACATCAGACTCTATCATGATCTACAATCTACAGGATCGTCTATGTGAGCTAGCTGGGTCCCATTTTTAATTCTCTTTATTCATGTCTCCCACTCACTTATTAGAATGTTTAAAACTGCAGCCTTTGCTAAAAGTCAAGCTAAATACAATAAAAAAAAAACTTTCATTAAAATATTTTAAACCCTGAACAGCAGCAATAACATCCTAATGAAATGCTAGCCGGCTGCAATAGGAACTCTCTGGGGGCCCTTCTACCATGCAGCCCTGTTGAAAGAGGCAGCATTTCACACTTTGTCCTAAAAGCTATTAGGCCTGGCCTCCAAAAGGCCAAACCACAAGAACAAAGCCTGCCAACACCTTCAACTGTCCAAAGAAAATGTCTGAAAGCCACTTGGTCTCTCCTCTATTCTTTTTTTGTAATTTATACTCAGATATATAATAGATAATGACAGAACACATCACCTCATGGAACTGAGCAGGCTCTTAACTATGAACTATGAACCTATGACGGCCCAGAGAGGGTGGAGAGCAGCTGCAAGCCCCAAGAAAGACAGAATGCCTACACCACCATCTAACATCGCCAGTCAGCAGAAATCAAGAGCCTGATGTACATCAAACAATTGTGTTTCCCAAATTAAACTCGGAAGCCAACCAATAATAAAAAGGTCCTTGCATAGAACAGAGTTTGAGGAACAGGGGATGTAGGGTGGCATCAGCCTTGAGGTCTGAGGGCAGAGTAAGAGAGCCCATTGATCCTAAGGATAGACATTAAGTCTCTTCCAGGATTTTGTCTATAAGATCCTGCCCATCTGAACCCTTTGCAGAAAATTCTAGAATCTTCTAAGATCTCTTTAACAAGGGCAGAGCTCCAAAGCTGGCAATAAAAAGCTTCAAACTGCAAACACACCTGGGGAAGGTAATGATGCTAATTTGCTTATGCACAAGGCCTAAATAGCTGCTTTCCTGAGACTAGTTTCTGTGAGATGGAGGACTGACTGGCCATAAGGGAGAGCTTTAGCGCATGGAGCTGTATACCTAAAAAGGAGTTGTCCCGTGGGGGAAGCAAAACTCAGTCAGAAGGGATGTCTAAAATAGCTGTGCTATGGTTCGGCCCAGGAAAGAACTTACTTCACTTCTGCGGCTCCCCTTTACATCCGTTCCCTTATGCACAGAGACATCCCAGTAGCCATGGCGACCCACTCAACCTTGGCTTAGGGCTTTGGTCCACTCCCCTAGATGGTAGGCAGCAGCGGATTTCAGAGCCTGGAATGATGAGCTCATGATTCCAGCCTCCTGTGTGTTTTATAGTCAGGGAAAGAGCCAGAGCAATGTGAAACCTAGGGAGTTGCATGGGGAAGGGGGTCATACTCTGAAGGGAAGGACCAACAAGCCCACATTCCCTGAGGTTACTTGTTTGTTTGTCTCAAAGGACACTTGTCCTGCTTTGTTTTGGAATTGGTGATCTCATCTCACTTGTTAGTCATGCCATAATGGCTGTTTTCCCATAACAACCAAGTACCATTTACTTCAAACAACCAGCCCTGTAATAACAACACTATGATTGCATTTTTACCGTATGTTTTTATTTCTTGGAGAATTTTATACTGCGTACTTTGTGTTTTGATCATTCTCAGCCCCTACTCTCACCCTTGGAACGCCTCCTGGACCCTTTAATATCTCCTCGCAACCCCATGTCCTCGTGCCCAATCATTGCTTGATCATGCTCCAGCAGATGACCCTACACACCAAGAACATATGATTGCATTTTAAAGATGCTAAGCATAGTTACATGACTTGCCCAGGGTCACTAAGATGGAACTGAGCTCAGGTCTGCTTCCTATTTAAAACCACTGGAACCCTGAAAATCAGTGTTTTGGAATATCAACGCTACCTGTATTTTGGTATACCCAAATGTACCTTTTGCTAACACCACAGAGTCTTCACGGTACTAGAGCAGTTCATGTGAGTCTGTGACTTGTGCTCTTGCTCCCACCCCCTGGCTGGGTACCCTCCTTCACTTTTTCTTCCGGCTATTGCTATGCACTTGCTTCTCCCCACCCTCTGATATTTTCTCTGTCACTTCTTGGTGATGGTGTTTCGACCCTTCTGCATATGGCTGATTGACCTGAACACAGCTGCTTTGTACTAACAAAAAACTTCAAACATGTTTCTCAACTAGAGTTTCTCATCTGAACCCCAGCAAAACAAGGATTCTTCCAATGATAGACCAGCCTATTATGAATAGAGTAGAAAAAGTAATGGTTTTGATATTGATAAATGGCATCTAATCCAGGAGGCATCAAGCTTGCATGAGATAATATGCAACTTCAACTAATAAACAAGGAAGAAAAAGCAATAAATTAAAGAATAAACTCAAATAGTAATCCATCGACTTTTTTGACAATCAGACATCTGTGCTATTGTTTGCTTTTTCTATAAATATTCTCATTTTCTTACCTGAAAAAGCTACCAATTTGATAACAAGTATCATTTATAACCACAACTAAACAATAAAGTCATACTAATAACCACCTAAGCTTGTCTTCTTTATGCAATTGGGAAAAAATGTGGGCAGAGAATTAGAAGCAGAAGACCTTTGTCTCCATTAAATCCCTTTCCTCAGGGCTCAAGAAACCCTGTGGAAGAGGAGGCAGAATGAATGTAAGCATCAGAGGGGATGGAGGAAACCAAGGACACAAGGCCGCCTAAACACAGTAAGACTGACATGCATATGAACTCATAGATATTGAGGAGGCATACACAGGGTCTGCCCTAGATGGGGTCCTGTACCTAAAAGGTGAAGTGGGCACATTCCCCTATCCCTAAGCCAGAAGCTATTGTCAATTCCTAACCACTTACAAATGAAAAAGTTCGTTTTCTCCAAGGGAGTCTGTATTGACCGGTTTTGTGTGTCAACTTAACACAAGCTAGAGTCATCAGAGGAAGGAGCCTCAGTTGAGGAAATAGGCCTTGAGATCCAGCTGTAAGGTGTTTTCTTATTTAGTGATCAATAGGGGAGGGCCCAGCCCATGGTGGATGTTGCCATCACTGGGCTGCTAATCCTGGGTTCTATAAGAAAGCAGGCTGAGCAAGCCAGGGAAAGCAACCCAGTAAACAGCCCCCCTCCATAGCCTCTGCATCAGCTCCCGAATTTCTGTCCTGACTTCCTTTAATAATCAACAGCGATGTGGAAGTATAAGCTGAAAGAAACCCTTCCCTCCACAACTTGCTTTTGGCCATGATGTATTGCCACAGCAATAGAAACCCTAACTAAGACAGAGTCTCACTGGGGAAACTACTCTTCTGGTAGACAGTCAACAGAAAATGAACTCAAGGGCATCTTTGGAGATTCCCTATCTCATAATGTTGTATAAGAACATTTTCCCCCTTAATCTTTTACAGATTTTTTTGCATATATACTGTAGCTTCTAGGTTTGTATTTTTATAGGATTCCTGTGGATGTAAATGCGTGTATCTTTGTATCTATGTGTTTTTTATTTCTCATTTGGACCTTTTCCTTCTTTTTGTTTGTTTTGTCCCATTTCAATTTGTTTGCTTTTGTTTTATCTTATCTTATTTAATTATTACCCCTTAGACATCTGTTTGTTTTCTACAAAGAGACAGAAAGAGGCTAAATCTGAATGGGAGAGGAAGTGGAGAGAAACTGGGAGGAGCTGGGGGGCAGGTGAAATCATAATTAGAATATATTGTATGGAAACATTTTTCAATACAATCAAAATTTAAAAACAAATAAAACACAAAACATTGAAATTTCTAGAAGGAAATTTCTAGAAGACACATAGGGAACTTCTTTAAAACACTAAGGTAGGTAAAAATTTTCTGAACAAAACACCAGGAACCTGGAGGGGGGGAAAGAATATCTTTCAATGTTATTAAGTTTTGTAAAATTTAGGGTAACAGCCCCACCTAAAATCATCTTAAATCACCAAAGCTACTCCTTCCATATGGAAACCTCTCCACTTACAAAAACAAAACAAAATAAAACAAATACAAAAAAAAACCCGCAGGCGTTTGGTGAACACAGTGTCATTGCATGTACTTGAAATGGTAAAGCATGTTTAAATGAGGGAGTAGCTACTGTGATTCTTATTTTAAGATTCACTGCATTGCAACAAGACAGGACCCCCAAAGTCAGCTCCACCTGCTTCTTTCTTTGGAAGGCAGAGAGATGGCTCAGTGGCTGAGGGCACTCACTGCACTTGCATAGGACTTGGGTGCAGTTTCCAGCACCTGCATGGCAACCACCTGCAACTCCAGCACTAGAGATCCAACACCATCTTCTGGCCTCTGGGGGTACTGCACACTCCATGGTGCACACATACATGAACTCCTGCATATAAGATAAACTTTAAAAAGAATTAAAACAAAATCATTGCTATACGCAATGCATTTAAAGTCTACAGAAAATGAGAAGTGGTTGCCTAGACAAAAGCCTACTTCTACAGTAAACAGTCAATCAACTGGCAAGAAAGAACTTTGCAAGCAAAGAAAGAAACATCCCACAAGCAGAGATGTGAAGATTTAGCGCATACATCTTGGATGACCTGGGTCATTTACTTGATTCCTATTATTAACTTAAATTCTAAACTTCTATCTCCGCAGGGGTACATTTCCTGCTCATGTTTGAAGTCTCTTACTGAATAATCACCTTCATAAAATGATACCTTCATTGTTATGAAAATAGTCAAGGTCCACTTAGCGTTATTATAGCAAGATAGCTATTGTTAGCCTCTTAATCTTTCCATGATCAAGAAACCCCTGCTTCATCAGTCCATTTCATTACTCCATGATGACACACTCTATTACTCAATGGTATAGATAGATAGACAGATAGATAGATGATAGATAGATAGATAGATAGAT
>LOJH01001527.1:23265-44934 GCA_001685095.1 Ellobius talpinus
AGAGAGAGAGAGAGAGAGAGAGAGAGAGAGAGAGAGAGAGAGCTGGAAAGATGGCACAACGGTTAAAAACAGTTGCTACTCTTTCAAGGACCCAGGTTCAGTTCCTACATCCACAAGGCAGCTCATAGCCATCTGTAACTCCAGCTTCAGGGGATTCTATGCTGATGTCCTCTTCTGCCTTTTATAGCCACCAGGCTGTAAAGCCACATGGCATACATGCATACTTGCAGGTAAAACTCATAAACATAAAATAATTTTACCAAGAAAAATATGTAGGTATTTAGAATAAAGAGAAACAAGAAAAATCAAAGTCAGTAAATAAAGAAAGGCCAAGCTGGTTCTCCCTCCCTACAATTGTTGGTGCAATAACTAACTAGGGTGTGGGGGTGGTTGGTATATTTCAGCAACAATTGTGACAAACTAATGCCAGACAGCTGCATATAATTTTCTCTCTCCTTTTTTCCCTTTTCTTTCTTTCTTTTTTACAGTTTTCTTTGTTAAAATATTTTAAACATCGTTTGACTCCTTACACCAGCTAGCCAGGAATAATTTAAGTTCACTTTATTGTGTAATGTCTCCAAGGCCAAAGAGCCAGAGCCTTTTTGAAGTCTCCATATTAACAGGGTGCACATGTGTAAATAAGGAAAGCCAGCTAGACAGCTTGGAGGTGTGCAGGCCTGGATCTCGCTCCCAGAATGGCTGAAAAATACCCAACTTGATTAACTTTCATAGCCTATAAAATGTTTTGAGCTTCTCCAAGCAAGATGCTATGTGAATACCAAGTTTTATTATTAGGTGGTACTGGAATTTACTAACAGTTTAGTTATTTCATCTTGTTTCTTGGGCATACGTTTTGTTCTGGCTTGCACAAATCCACCTGCATGGCTTTAATGACATTCCGTCCAATAATTCCAATGAGCATGATCTCTCAGGCAATGAAGAAAGTAAAAATATGCTCCTTAGCTAGAAATAGTTAAATGTGTATGCTATGACACTATCAACCCCCAACAACCTGGAAGTGGTCCTGCTAAGCCAGTCCTAAGTTCAGCCACGTGTTACTCTGTTTCTTTCAGGTGGCACCTTTGGCAAGCTCTTATATCTACTGCAAAAACAAATGCACCCCAAAATACTCATATAGCCTCAGTAATTTATCTGAGCCACCATGTTTAAATTAGCGGATATAGTGAATTTCTTACATTTGATATCAGCTATCAAAATCCCTAATTTATTGGCCAACAAAGTGTAAAATATTTACTGGTTCCTAATAACAATAAAAAAAACTTACACGTGTGCAATCCACAGGCAAGGACTATGGAATGCCAAATATATCCAAAGGATTTGAAATTCAACTGAAAAAAATCAGGTATATGCACACTTAGATGTGTGATTAATAACACACAGAGCTGATAGTTGCTTCTCATTGAATGAATTAAATCAGACATTACATTAATTGCAGGTAAATGTCCCAGCAGGAGGCCAGAGGAACAAGAGAAACTGAAAAATGGATCATCAAAGCCAAATTGAGACAAAACTGGTGATCTGGCATCACTAAAATCTCCTGGAGAGATTTAACATGAGGCTGACACCTGGGTCTTACCCCAGACCAATTCGATTAGAGCCCCAGGAAGTGGAGCCCAGACATGGTACTTTAAAGACTCCCTGGGAAATTCGAAAGTGAAACAAGAATGGAAAACCAATGGGCATGACTAGTTTAGCAATCAAGAGAAACTTACCTTGAAAGAAGAACTCCCAGGTCCTAGCTGGTGGCTTTGGGAACCAGTGAGCCAACCCAGAGTGGGGTCAGGGATTTCTGATAAGGGAGTCTTGAGGAAGGGTAGGTCCAATACACAGGCTCTGAAGTCCAGAACCAAAGCATTCCTTTCATGGTTTTAGCCATTCTGAGCTCACCTCTTTACAGTCATTAGAGATTTTTAATATTTAATTTTTAAACCTAAAATATTCATTGTACTTGTAGAATTTTCTCTCAACTAGACTTAGTCCCCCACGGTCTAGTCATTCCTCATAATAATCTGAAGCCTTCTTAAAATTCAAAGCTCAGAAAACCTTCATCCAAAGGATGTGGTTTCCTTAGGCCAGGGGAGCGAGCCCTTCCTCCTCCAGTCTTGGTGCTGGCTGATGGCCCTGAGGTAGTCAGGGACCTGCCTGCTCTGTATGCAGGTCACGTCACTGCATGCAGATGAAGCTTTTAGTCGACAGGGCTGCTAAATTTCGGTGGACGCTTTTTTTTGTCTTGCTTTGTTTTCATTTGTTTGGTTTTTATAAACTGAATGATAATTCTATGTGTGTACATTTTTCTAACTGTATGGACTTCACAGTCATCCCTGTTCTATTTCAGAGTATTTGTTTTGGCCTGCTCTCCCAGCCTCCTTCCTTGAAAGTTAATTATGTTTGATTAGCATGATCTCAATGTGTCTGTTTCCAAGTGCCGAAGTGAAGTGTTCATTATTAGCCCTTCGGTGTGATGCACAAATTACTCCACCAAACAGCAAGAAGCCAATTTGGACCCTTGGGAACAATTTAACTCAATTCCAAGATACTTCTTTGCCACTTCCCTGGTATTCCTCCTACCTAAACAATTTACATGAAGGAAAGGCAGCATGAAATTGATGATCTAAACAAAGAAGAAAGGAATCTTGTGCCCAGAGTTTTCTATCCATCTTTGCGCAACCTGGATCACTCAACATAGTCTTAATTCCCTTTGGAGAAGACCAGCACAAGAGACAGCAGTCATCTCCAATCTCTTTCTGCCCCTTTGTTCTGCACCACCATAAACTGATTTATTTCATCCCAAGATCAGAAGCTGTAACCTATTTTCCATTATAAGCCACTTTGCAATTGACCCGAGAGGAAGGTAATCACATTTGGAAAATGGGAGAAGAAGGCAGAGTCTACAATTATCATTCTTCTCTAAAGAGCAACCTTCACCTGTACCTGAACGTAACTCTGACCAGGGCTCCTTTTCCTTGCCTGTAAGTCAGAAATTCTATTAACCCAGTTTCCTCAGCACAACTCCTAAGAAGCTGTTGAAGTACCGTCCAATATAATATGACCTCTAACTATTGCGTGTTCAGTAAGTGGCCAGGACAGTCACTAAAGCTTAGCAGCCAAATGCTGAATGTCTGCATCTTAATTCCAACTAGGAGGATTCTGTGTGTTTGAGTAAGAGTGTCTATTTTTACTTGCCAGGTTCATCTTAAATAAATTAGGTAATGCAATGAGAGTCCTTTTTGCTGCTCTTACCTCTCTACTGGTTTTATTTGAGACGCAAAGAACCCATGGGATATCTTAGAGCTCGGAGACGAGCATGAGTGTGGCTACACACTGAAGGCCTGATCTCTCTGCATGTGGATGTGTTGAAGCAGGGGCGTACCCGTTTAGCATGAAATTTCACTTGCTCACCTCTCTGAGTAGTGACAGCACATAGCAGGGGAAGGGAACGCTGGACATTCAAACAGTAAAGACAAAGGACTATCTCACATCCCAACAGGAATTGTGATGGTGGAACTGATGAGTCATGTGATACCATCCACTTCACATTCAGATTCTGCAGCTTCTAAAAGTGTTCAGCATGCTTAATTTTCCCCCATTGCTGATATTAATAATGATAGCACTTAGCATTTCTAAAACACTTTTCATCTTCAAAGCACTATATGAACATTACCTAATTAACTAACATTAACTAATTATAATTAAACTTGCCCTGGGCTTAGAAATCAGGAGAATTTGAAGAAGGAAGGGGAGAGAGAAGACGGGGGACGGGGGGAATTAAATGGGGGAATGCTTTCTAGACAGACAGGTTCCCCGAGTTTTCTCAGACTGAATTTTTATTCAAATTATCACAGATTTTTAAACAGTCCTTGAGATAACCTAACAGGCCTCCCCTTCTTCCCAATGGTTAAATATTGATGAGAAGGATGGTAAATGGTCTCTAAAAAAGAAAATTATCATTTTTATACCAAACTGAATTAATAGAAGAATTTAACTGTCACTTAAAAGTGTTTCTCTAAAGCAACATGCTCTAACACATTGAGCCAAAGAAATCGCTTTTCCTAGAGTAAGTTCCTTAGCGTAGATACACACACATACACACAGACACTCACACACAGGCACACACACACGTACACATGCTGCTCGTGGCGTCAGAATTCCGACTCGTGAGCTCTAAATGCAATGATCTCAGTGTCCCAACTCTTCAAGCCTGTTTCAGACATTTTAATGTTATCTATTGAATTTCCTTTTTATTAACCTTAACAAAAACTTGCAGTAATATTATATCCCAAGATCAAATAAAACATCCTGTTTCCATAATTCCTAGACAGAAAAGCCATATAATCAAATGAGTCTATTTGGATGCTTATGTTCTGTGCACTTACCGAAATTTGTATTTGACGAATCGGGTGAGGGAATCGGGTTTGAAGTCTCTTAAAAGTTCCCTGTTGTTTTCATTCTTCAAACATCTAGATGAAATACATAACCACGCTTGGCTGGAAGTCCTGCTATGTTGTTCTAGTCAGAACTTGCTGGGGCACTATCCTAAAGCTTAGCATCCTGCGAGGTCTATATTGCAGAAAAATTTAACATTCCACTTTGCTCCTCTTCAAAGGTCAGTGCCTACGAGGATGGATGTGAAAAAGATGGCCAAGGCAGCATCATTTATCTTGCTTTGGGCTTTAGCTTCATTTCATGCTGTTTGCAGTCGTAAAATCATCCCGTTTTCAACAAGAAGGCTGACCTGTGGAATGTGGCAGAGAAATTGTTACTACATGCCTGGATCCTTACAGGTTTGCTTGCGTTAAGGCCTCCATGCTTGAAATGGGTGTAATCTTCACTCCTCAGGGAGTCTCAGGAAAGAGCAGACACCCTCAGCTAACATTCCAACACCTCTTATCAAGCATCTAAGATAATAAATGTGTGTCATTTACCTCTGCTAAATTTGAACTTCTTATTTTGCCCCTCCAACCCCATATGAGAGTCTGCAGACCCTATTGCCCTCTGATCACCTCTACCTTCTTGACTTCCCACATGCCACCCCAAGAAGACATGTGCCTCATCTGTCTCCCCTGAAGCCTGAATTATATACTAGAGGTCATAGAAGCCTGGGCATGAATGACAGCTAGGGTGACCATCAAAACACCCCATAAGAAGCCACAGCAAGTTCCATGGCACTGCCAGAGTTTTCATTTTTTCAGACAGAATCCTTAGGCTTATACTTTACAGCACAAAACCATATTTGAGTTCTTTGTTCTTTTAAGAGGACTATCTTTTGATTTGTTTTGATTTGCAGTTTTTGGGGTGTGTGTGTGTATGTGTGTTCATGTGTATCTACAACTCAATATCTCTGTGTGTATGTGTGTTGTGTGCATGTATGTGCGTGTGTGGATGTGTGTTGTGTGCATGCATGCATAAGAGTGTGCATGTGTGCATGTGTGATATTTTTGATAGCAGAGTTAATTCAAGGCTAGGAAAGTGTCCAGTATCAAAGAAAACTGTGGATTATAGAGAACCCATGTCAGGTTGTCAGAAGGAGGAGCCCTTTGGTACACCCCCACCCTAGCCATTACAGTTCTCCTCAAGAAATACAAGACAAATAAGAGGAACCACAAAAAAAATCAAAACAACATAATTTTGAAGAAAGACATTCAAAATCCCCTCTCAATAAGGCTAATGGCATGTGCCATTTTTTCTTTGGTGGCCAGAGGCAAAGTCAGCGAACAATGCTTTCTGCTCACAGAACCATATCTTTATTTTTTTCAGCTGCTTCCAGGGAAGTTACTGGACTCCTCATGGCATCTTATGAAGACTCGGTTTCCAGCGTGTACAGATGTGCAAAAGCTTGCTCTGCTACCCTGATGCTTCAGAGAGATTTACCCCACAGGATGGAAACTTCATTTCTGAACCCTGCGTACTTACTGATCCAAAATCCTTTACACTCTTGATAATTGCTTCACAAAATTTCAGTTTCCAGTGCTTTAAAGTCAGCTCAAGCAACAGGCGGCTTTTCGAAATGAGACTGCCCCCAAATACTCTCTTTGTTTAGAAAAGAAAAACAGAAAATAAGAAAATATTACAAACACCATGAGCACCGACCCTAACAAAATGCCACAAATAACAAAGATTTGTATGTAAAGATAAAAAAACCCAACATAAATATTTGGAAGTCAAAACTCCCTGTATATAATAGGTTCGATACCCAACCTATTGCACAGTACTTTGCGTTATTTAAATCCATTGACTAAGCACTGTGGCTTCTGCTGAGAACACAGGAAGCTATGATGGGCGGGATCCCCACACTTGTGCCTTTGATCTGTTCTGCTTGAGAGAGGATGAAGATTTTAATTAGAAGTTGAGTTTTGAATAACTTTTTTCTGCATAAAGGTAAAATAACTTCAAACGCTGAAGCCTGTCATCTTTCAGATCAAGCTTGTTTACTCGGGGATTTTGAAGCCAGGAAGGACCCTCCACGTGAAGACAGAGCGAGAGGACAAATTTAGGACATTGATTCTTTTCAGTTTCAGAATATCTGAACACACAACAATCCAAGCTGTTCTCCAGGACCATTCATTCTTCAAGAGACCTCATGCTGTAAACTTCCTCTAGCCTCTAATTTTCATCAGAACTGGGGTCAGAAACCAACCCAAGAAGTTATGGGCAGAATAAGGGAAACTGAAAACAGTACTATATTTAATGAATGAGCCAAAACAACCTCTGAAATAACTGTTAGATGGTATATTTCATTTATGTACACCTCCCAAAAAATGGCATTAAAAATAAATTCTATATGTTTAAACTGAAAATGTTCCTGGAACAATAGTTCAGGGAACCCAGGACTAAACTGAAAGGACCATTCTAAAACTACAAGAAAAAAATTCAGGAACACAAGCATAAATTAAAAATTTATGATATGCCTCAGAGTGGTGGAAAAAAGTTTTAAAAATATATATTCTAAGTGTTTGTTTGGCAAATGCAAATGCACAAAACAAACATGGTTAGTAAATGAACCAACAATTTGCTACATTTGAATAAATCTGACTTTACACTGAATGCATCCATTGGCAAAAATCTGATTTTGTTTTCCATTGGGACAACTGACATGATGATTCCAAACTGATCGGTGATAATAAAGAAGGTTTTCGGTCTTAGCCAACATTAAAAATTAAAAGCCTTAAGCAACAGGCAACAGAAAAAGTACCCTCATGACATCTCTTTTCTTTGTTGAATATTACATGCTCCAAAAATGAGCAAATGGGAACCTGCCCAAGTTCCCTCCCTGAACATCCGTGGAGCAGTGTAACTATAGACTGAACTTCTAAACCAAACCAAGATCATCTTACACAAAGAAGACAAATTGTCCCATGGATGCTTCCTACCTTCAGTGTTTGAAAGAGTAAGAAGATACCCAAAGGGTTAAGAAACCTTAGAGTTTCTCAAATGTTTCTATGATCCACCACTCAACACATGCCACATGAGAGCAGACAGCAGTCAGTTCTCTGAATCCTCAGCCCCTTTCTAAGAAATAAAAATAGGCATTCTTGTTTTACCAATTTTGAGAGGATTAACAAATTTAACACTCTCATTGTTCCAATGGGAGACTTATTCGTAAGTCTTTCCAAAGTGTATCTTGTAGGGATAGCTGCTTTTCTCTGGAGATGTGCCTAATTTGGGGTCAGCTATAGCAGCTATCCTGCCAAATTACCAAGCATATTTGAGAGAGGCCTGTCTGGTGTCCCTGTTGGTGTTTACTTATTTTCTGTGTCCCCAACAACCAGGAACACAAGTGTTTGAGGAATCTTTACAATGGATCCCACATCTCTTTATTCACCAGGGAGAAGATGGTTCTGAATTACTACTCCCGTTTGAACCTGTCCCTTAAACATTTTAAGAATCCTGTTTGAAAGCTCTATTCAGTACTGTTGGAAGCACTGTTGTCAGAGGCAGTAATGTACAGTGACAAGACCAGGAAGGTGTTTATCTAGAATGCCCTGTTCTTCTGGACCCAGACCTCCTACCTTCTCAGAGCTGCAGACAGTAAGTCACCATCCATTTTATTTCAGGATACCCATGTATAAAATAAAGAGTTCTACCTGGTTGAGAATACCAGAGTCCATACTAGATGCTCTGATCAGTGACAGGTAAGGCATGTGGGTAGACAGGTTCTAGATGATGTTTACACTTTGCTTGGCATCTGTTAATTCTTTTCAGAGGTTACTGATGCTCTGGGGTACTTAGATATATCTGTGGATACCATTTTAACTGGTGCACTAGCAGTCTGAACATCTTCCTCAGTGAGTGTTTGCTCAAAGAGAAACATCCTATTAAGTGTGTGATCCATTTACGAGTTTGAGTTGTTTGGTTCTGAGAAATTAGAACTCTCTGTTTTCACTCAATACATTTTTATTGCATTTTTGTGCTTGAATTAATTATTTGTTTGTTTAATAACAAATGTAATCATTTGAATTATGTTGTAGATTTTAGGCAAGGGATGAGTTGTCAATCAGGATATCATCTTCAGAGCACCCTCAACCATCTCTCTTAGTTACCTTCCCATTGCTGTGAAGAGACACCATGACCAAGGCAACTTACAGAAAAAAAGAGTTTATTGGGGGCTTGCTTGCAGTTTCAGAGGATGAGCCTGTGACCAGCATAGCAGAGAACATGGCATCAGATGGGCAGGTGTAGAGTCTGAGCAGTAGCTGAGAGCCCAAGCATGAGGCAGAGAGATAGAGGGTTAACTGGGAATGGCATGGGTTTTTCAAACCTCTGACTCATCCCAGTGACGTAACTCCTCTAACAAGGTCACGCTTCCTAATTCTCCCTGAACAGTTTCACCAACTGGGGACCAAATATTGAAACAAATGAGCCTGTGGGAGTCATTCTTATTGAAACAGCCACATCATCCTATCACGACCCCTCAGTCACCTCCCCTCACCACGCCACCACCTTCACTCCCTCCCTTACTTCCTCTCACCCAACCCATGCATTACCCCTTACCCTAGCCTGGCCAGCACTTATCTCTGTGTAGTATAAGCTTGTTTTATTTATAAGTATGTATTTCCTTTACATATATATTCTTTTTTAAAAGTGGATTGGGATTTTGTGAGACTAAAGATTTTGGTTGTATTATTTACCTTTATGTGTCCAATGAATTGGGAAATACCTACTGCATTTGTGGCTGTTCAATATTACAAACTGAATTATATAATTTACTTCAGACTATTACATGGACTATTATAAGATATTAATAATTGTGCCATTAGATGGTCCAAAATGTGTGCTCACATATATTTTATCTCAGACAAAGGAAAAAATGTCAAAAGGAAGGAAGAATAACATCTGGAGACCAGAACCTTCTAGACACTTGCCAGTCAGATGATGTGGCTTGAGGACCAGCAACATAAATATCATAAAATGTTTCCACCCACACTGTCAAAAGTGTATACTCTCAGGCCTTGCCTAGAATTTGCCAAATCACAATCACTAGTGGGCAAGATGCCAAGTGTTCAAACATACAGCAGACTTTAGAGGAACTGGAAGCTACTGCAAGAACCTACAAAGGAAAATGGTATTTGATTGAAGATGCCAAAATATTCTCCCTGGCTCTAAACCTTCCCTACCACAGGTTCCCAGCAGGCATAGGACAGGGCAAGGAAAGTCGGAGCTAATGATTCCTTCAGCTCCCCAGGGGCGACAATGATACTCAAAGACTGTCTTACGCAGCTCTAAGAACACTTTTCTTCTCAATGATGCTTCAAATCCTCCTAAGAAGGAAAAAAAGTCTTTTATTTCCCAACCAGAATTTTTTTAAAAAAAGGTAAACTGAAAACTGTTAGAAAAGATAACATATAGACAGAAACTTAATCATACAAAGGTGAGATCAGCAACAAGAATAAAAGACATCAGATTTCTGTGAGTCTTCCTAGGAAAGAAGAAGAGAATAGAAGAAGGAGCTATTTGATGCTTTTACATCATTCATTAGGTAAATAAAATGACAGAGAGGGAGGTATAGGAATGAGAAATTTAAGGTCCTAACAGTTTTTGTGCAGAAAATTCTATGTACTTTGAGTCAAAAGAAAATAGTACATTCTTGTTCACATAAATTTAAAGAGTTAAAAATCCTAACTTTGTGGAATAAAGTGCTTTATTCTCACAGTTTTGGTAATCTAAGCACTGTCCAATAACCCCAAATAATTTGCAGCCCACCGCACTACATCCTAGAGTGGAAGCCACAGCCCCAGGAGGCATGTTGAGAATGTGAACACTAGGGCACTGCCGTTAGGAGGAATCAGGGTAATGAAAGCACCTTTTCTGGGAACTCGACCTGCTACCAGCCGATAGTCATCGTGAGAGGTGCTTTTCTATAAATCACTGTAGTTTAAAAACCAAATGCTTTAAAACTCCTTTTGCCAGATCAAATCAAACTGGCTCTCAGGTGGTGGAAGGCCCAGATGTGAGTTTCATAGCACACATCAATTACTATCTAATCCATCACTTGTAATGACTGAATGTGCTCAGTTCCATTCCCCGAGCCAGTGTCATGGAAACAAATAACAGCACCTAGGCAGGAATGGAATCAAAAAGTGTTCCAGTCACTGTCGGCAAGGCATGAATTGAGCATGTATAAGCACATGCTCTGTTTGGCCTTTTAATCTCAAACCATATCATCTCTTGAGCTATTTTAAAGCAGAAGCTGAAAGCAACCAAAGTTGTTGCTATGGCAAAATGTCAATTTCGCTACTAGCTCCTAGGACACTTATCTGGTAATAACCAAAATTTTCCCAAGCAGTGGTGTGTCTGCTAACGTGCTCATTAACCTTGGTGACAGACACTTGTGTCTTCTCCCACATGAGAAGTGTTGGTTTATTTGTCTCTTTTCATATCATAGGGTACTTTCAACAGACAACATTGTAAGCCTGTAAAATGAGAATAAGCTTACATCAACGTTAAATCCTACCGTATGCCTCTTGAAAAAAATTAAAACAAAGCAGGTGACAGCAGATTTTCTAGTCTGTTGCCACCCTGGTGGGCTGTGTCATATGTGACTTTATCTTCCATCCGAGCTAGCTGATTGAACCCTGGTGAGTTAGTCTGAGGAGCTTAGTAAGAATCAACATACCTTAGTACTGCAATGGTTGTACTCTGTGCTGAGAACTAATTTGTGTGTTTCAGTAGTAACTTCGTCCTTATGAATTTGGGACATAGCAGGTTCTTTTAGTATTTGTTTTACAAATGAAAGAACTGGGGTCAGAGTGGTTGAGGAACTGGTGTAAGGTATACAACAAACTGTGTTGGGAGCTTAACGAATTGTCTATTCCACCCTTCTTTGTTGTGTTCTTCTGTTTTAACACATACAGACACACTCTCACCAATGTCCCTCACCAGCTACAGTGTTCTCAGAAAGAAAGCCAAATGAATACAAGAGTTATACTAGAGACAATTCCTTGCATCCATCACTTCAGCAGTTTAAAAATACCATGCATGAGGTTGGTACTGCGCATACCCAGGTCTGTGCTGTGTTTCGGAGCTATGATGTATGAATGGAAGCCTGTGAACTTCAATATTCTACTTAAGGCAATGGTTCGTATAGCTCCATTGCAAGTCTTGACAAACCCGCAAGTGAAGACACACATATACAAAGAGATTAGAGCAGGAGCTTTTCCATTCCTGTAACCAAAAATTAGGTGGGTCACTCGGAGGGAAATGAAAATCCAAATCCTTTCAGAAACTGGTAAATCGGTAACTTGGTTCTGCCGCCCTGAGCATCCAAGGACATGGTAATGTGCTCCCTGTCAGAGACCTTTTTCCTTTCACTTTCATTCACTTCTGGTCCTGACATTACACCATAGGGTGTGAGCCAAGCGCACTTGTATGCAGAGTGGGTTCTGAGTAAATGAGCTAAAAATGTCTTCCATACACAATGGCTCTAGTTTCAACTTAACTGTGAATGCTAGATTGCTACAAACACCAAAATAATAGTGCTGCTAATGAGGAGAATTGCTCATAACGGACCACACTATCAACTCTAATGCTCAGTCATAATGGTTATTATTTATTGATATCTTATGTGTATGCAAAGCAGTGGCTGAAGCTGAAAAGCAGCCTTTTAGCAGAGCCCAAGTTTATAAAATTGTGAATACTTATCCCCTTGGATAATTTAAAATTCTTTTACTCCAGCTCTCTGGTTTGAGACATCTTGACAGGAAAGCGGAGGCTGAGATTTAAAGTCAGAATGCTGTATGCAGCTCATCCTATAAGAGAGTAGAACAAACATACAACTGAAAGCTTGTGATGCTCGTAGGCACCAAGACAATTATGCACTTTCATTCAGCATCAATGAGAATGCCTTTGACCCAGCCTTGGGGAGAGGAATCTGACATGACATTAAAATTTTAAAAGCTTATATCCTTTGACTCAGCAGGTCCTCTTCTGGGAATCGGTCCCATAAAAATTAAAGTACCAGTACATATGGCATGTGGAACAAGGATTTTGTTCCAATTGTGTTGTTAGGAGTGGCAAAAATGTTAAGCAACTTTGGTGTCTACTAACATAAGGGAGAAGACCAATAGTCTGCAATGCAACCTTATGGTGCCAGTTATCACGTGATTATTAAAATACTGAGTGTTATTCACACGTTTACCTGGAGAAGTGCACACAATATAGTAGTAAGTGAGAAATATTAGCTCTGAGGGAGGCTAGGTTGGCAGGCAGACACACACATACATAGCTTGACTGTATCTTTAAAAGAAGTATAGGGATGGAGTCCTGGCTTCGCAGTTTGCATGATCTTGTCCTCAATTTCTTTATCTGCACAATAAAGGTAATATTTTGTAAAGATTAAATGAGATAATGTCAAAAATTATTTCGCGAGCACTAAAAAAACAATCAGATACCATTGGAGGATACCATTATAGTATGTTCTTTCTCAGGGCTGGCTCAGCAGTTGAGAGCACTTGTTGATTTTCAGGGGACCAGGGTTTAGTGTCTTGTACCCATGCAGAAGTTACAGCCACCTGCAGCTCCAGCTCTAGGATATCATTTTCACAATATTAGTTCTATAACACACAAACATTACAGGTCTTTCCCTTTTTTAATGTCTACCTCAATCTCTTTCTTCAGAGAGGTGAAGTTTTCACTTTAAAACTTATTTTTATAGCCGCAGATGAGAGTAGCTGTCACTCTGTATCAAAGGAGTTTCTCTTTGCAGCAAAATAGATCACTACAGAAAGCCACAACAGGTTCATAACGCATAACCAATGATTGCTGAGAGTCCAGCCCCAATGGGCACATCTACAACACAAGTCCTGCACTCAGGCAACACTAAGAAACAGGAGATAGACAGGGTATAAGAGTCAGAGGACCAGGGAGTCTGCTTGAAACTGTGTTTTCTAGAAATGACAGGGAAGCTATACCGTAATACATCAACAATTTGACTCCTTAACCAAGACCTAAACAATGACAATACCAACAGATATATTAACACGTGAGAGGAAAAAAATCTTACCTGAGTCCCACCCCTAGACATAGAACTATATGCAACTAAAGAAAGGGAAAATTGGTTTCTCCCAGGGATAAAACTTGTGATCATATACATACAAGGAATACTAAATCAATCCAGCAGGTTGTATATTTATATTTGTTTGTGTATTTAACATTAATAATCAAAGAAACAGAAGCCATGAAGTTGAGAGGGAGAAAGAGGCACATAGGAAGGGCCAGAGGAAAGAGGGGAAGAGAGAAGTGATGCAATTATAATTTGGTTAAAATAAAAAATAAAAATAAGAAAAGAGATGGCCTCATGTAAACCTTTAGGCTCCACAAAGTCCTCCAAAATAAATATTGACTTGCAAAGTATTATTTTAGATCTATCTATGCTAATATCAACTGTCTCCTCCGGATGCCAGCTGGGTGTAACCAGATTCACAAGAGAGAAAACAAATGAAGTTTAGTTAATATCATTGCAGATTAACCATCCCAAGCCAGAGAAATCAGTGCACATTTTCCACAAAGGAGCCATGCAACCCATTCAATACTTTCAGACTAACAGGATTATGTTTATTTTGATGGGCAGTAAAGCAGCAGATCATAGAAGATAATAGCCTTAATATTAAGAACAGTTTCTACTTTTTAAAATCAATGCATCCTCTCTTTGCATATATTTTTTCCTAGAGAGTTGAATCATATGATAATAAATCTTATGCTGTGTCTCTGAGACTTGGTGATCCATCCTAGCTCTACTTCATCCCAGGATGTCTAACCCTGGACAGTAGCTTTATTGTGTGTCTCAGTTCTTGCATTTGCAAAATGGAAGTAATAATAATGCCCATCACTTAAGGCTGTAATTGCTAAATGAATTAAAACATTAAAAGGCATACATATATTACTTAATAATTAATAAATATGAGTTGTTACTATGTTAATCTTTTTATTTAACCTGCTTATATTCTTTTCCATGTTGATTATATCATTTGTGTAACCTCTATTTTATTGATGGTTAGTAGTACAGAGATATGAAATGAGTGTACTGTAGCTCAGTTGGACATCATTCCAAATAAAGGAGTAGTGACTGCCTATTACCAATTTTCCCCTGGTAGTTCATATTTATAAATACCTTAACATTTTATACAGCAATTATTTCTGAATCTAAAGATTTGTTTATTTTACTATAAGGATATGAATGTTTTGCCTCCATTCATTTATAGGCACCCATTACATGCCTGTTGTATCCCCTGGAATTTGGAGTTACAGATGGTTGTGGGTGCTGAGCAAAGAAGCTGGGTCCTCTGGAAAAGTAGTAAATGTGTTTAACTGTGGAGTCATCTCTCCAGCCATATTTCTGTATTCTTGACTATACCTTTGTTAAGATATACCCCTAGAGATTAGAGGAAGGAGGAAGATAGCAATCTTTAGGTGTGTTGGTAAATACAGAATGTAGGATTTGAGGTTATGACTACATTGCTACTTATTCATTTCTGAACCACCTTTAGCTCTTTACCTAGTCATTCAACACCCACCGAGATTATTCTCTAAATTAATTTAAGAAATATCATAAAATTTTTCCATATTAATATTAATCTACAAAATTAATCTATAAAAATTCAGATTTTTATAATTTAAGTCCCCTAAGCAAATCACTTCATATGAGAGCCATGTTACTAATAAGGCAAATCTGGACTAAAAAAAATCCAGAAAAACCTACTTTTCAATGACATTTTTAGAACACCAAAATCCCCCTATGAATCATACGTTATGAACTACATACCCCTAAACATTTAGTTCCTCTGACTCACTCTGAAATACCCTGACAACTTCTCCATGGAAATTCAACATTTCCCAATACTGTAAGATCACGCGTGTCTCTAATTAATTACTTCCCTTCATGCTGGCAAAATGCAACAGTGATGATCTCTGGATCTACCCCTTCTAGCATGAAGCATGCACTGCATGCGAATCTCCCACTGCCCACTTCCCTAAGTGTTCTCACTTCCAGGTGTGCCTCTATCTAACCTAACACTGGCCTGCCCATGTCTTTTTTGGCGTGCCACCGCTCACCATTGCTCTCGAATGGCATTTTATCCTTCAGAATATTATCAGCTGTATAAAACTGTTTCCATCTGTATTAGAAAGGTGATAGGGTACGGTATTGGACTACGTGATCACAGAGGTTGGGGTGTCCCAAGATTTTCAGATGGCCACTAACTAACTGGGGAACCAGGAGAGTCTGTGGTATAATTTCAAGCCTAAAAGCTGACAAACTTGAGACACAACAAGATATTTTGACTTTAGTCTGATGTCTTGAAAGAGACCATATCAGCTCAGTCAGTGCAAAGGTTTTACTGTTACTTGAGAACCTGTTAGACTTTCTGTGAATTTTTTTTTTTACCGTCACTAGGTTGGATACAGGACACCCATGTTGTTAGGCAGAGCAATCTGCTTTCCTCGGTTTCCCAGAGCTCATTCAGAAACACCCTCAAAAATGCACCAAATAATTTGACAGCCCCGTGGCCCAGGCAAGCTGGAATGTGAAACTGCCTATCACACCATCTAAAGGACCCATGCCCTCTGTGTTCTACCTTCAGGGTCTGCTTAAAAAATTGCACCCACATTCTCTAATTTTTATGTACTGGTACCATCTTCCAAAGCATATCCAGTTTCCCCATCTCTCTCCTCTCCTAACACACCTGGGATGCTGCATCATACATGGTCTCACTGTGCACACACAGCTTATATCACATAGGAGAAAACTTGAATCTGGAACGATTACTTTCACTGGCTCTTTCTCTTATTGCCAGTTGTTGCCACTATCACCCTCCTACTCCCCTGCTTCAAAAGCTGAAATTCATTCCTTTAAGTAGCTTCTATTCTACTGCTACAAACCACACTGGGATGTGGGCCTTTCAAACTAACAAGTTCCTTTGCTACCAATCATTGGATAAATTAAATTTCCAGAAAGTTTGCTCTTTATCTTGTCTAGCCCATAAGTGGCACTCAGAGATAGAGCATTTATAGTAGGAATGCAAGAAGAGTGCTAATTTAAGTCATCATGGAAAGCACTTAAAACACCACACCTTCCAAGTAGACCCTTACTGACCATAATCAACCTTTCAGGCAGGACCAAGTATGTGACTTCAGAGACCTGGAGATTTTACCCTGGTGGCTATGTGTGGGACCAAGACTCAATTTGAAATTAAAGTCATCCTCTGAAACCTCACTGGAAATACTAACGGTATGGCTGGGGTGATTCTCTGGCTGGCGGGATGGCAAGTCATTTATCCTCTCTGCCCTTGCTTCCTCATATGTGAAATGAGGAACACTGACTTACTTCGCAGGATGGCTGCAAGTGTTTAATTAATTAGCATGCCTCCAAAATACAAACTGTGCATACCTTTGCTCATTCCCCTAAGCGTTCAATGTTCCCTGCCCAATCTGATCTACGTGTTTCCTTAAAATTATGCCCCTGTTCTGATCCACAATATTGTTTTGTCATCACATACAGACACTTTACAAAACCTGTGACTTCTGTTTCCTGTTTTTAATGTTCTCATTGCTGTAGTTGTTGAGTAGTTTCATACTTTCCTTATCACATGATCATTGAGGTGCTTGTTTATCAAAGTGAACTTCAGAGGTCCATGCCAAAAGACTATTTCCCAGCAGCACATATCTAGTCAAAGAGCCCACATCAAACTCAGTTTTACTTTCCCTGCTCCAAAACACCTTCTGCGGCTAGACAAGGGATGATGGAAACCTCATCTCAGAACATCAAACCCTGCCAGGCACAGTTCCATCTGTCCTACTGGAGATTGCCAGAGCTCTTTGTGCCACTATAAAACTAGTTAATCAAAAATTCTTTCAAGCTTAGTCAAGACTAGGAAGGGTAGTGGTCCCGACCTGAGTATTATCAACAACAAGGGGAGCACACCCAAGAGGAAAACAACTGATGCATAAAACTGATCAAGATCTACTTACTTCCTTTCTTTCAACACACACACACANNAGAGAGAGAGAGAGAGAGAGTCAGTTTATACAATGAAGAAAGCTGCTCTTATGGAAAATGAATCGGGTTGGGTGGTTGGTGGCACAGGCCTTTAATCCCACCATTCAGGAAGCACAGGTGTATCTCTGAGTTCAAGGTCAGCCTAGTCTACAGAATGAGTTCCAGGACACCCAGGGGCTACACAAAACAAAAAACAAAACCCACACAGAGAAACCCTATCTTGAAACAAACAATAGATAAATAGAAAGAAAAAAAGAAAGGAAGGAAGAGACAGAGAGAGAGAGAGAGAGGAGAGAGAGAGGAATCAGATGTCTTGGACCCTAGAAGAAGTAGTTGCCTTTACAGCGAGGGCCTGAAGTCAGACAGAAGAGAAACCACAGTAATCTCAGGAAGGGAAGGTTGAGGCCAAGAGCTTTTGTTTGAAACATGCGGTGAGTGGATGATTACCCAAATCAAAAAGCAAACTGCCCGTGTCAACATGGGAGTACAAGAGCCTTGTAGGTGTGTAGATGGAGAGCATTAGTGGTGAGCATGCGTGTTCTCTTTCTATGGCAAAACCCAAACCACTAAGCAGGAAAGCTTGTTAAGCTCCCTTTCCTCTAAGTGACAGTGTTAATTAATTACCTGTGTAAATTACGCCACTGGTGATCTTACTTTTCAATGTACCCCAGCTTCATTAGGACCTCCAAGTACCTCATAACCTGATCTTAGCCTGTTTTTAGGATGTGTGTATGGGGGGGTTGCTGTTTCATGTTTCTCCTAAACAGCATGTCAGAACTGTTGATTGTTGACTATTGTGGTCATCAACATGATAATGCATGTTTAGTTAAAGACGTTATGGACTACTTATCAACACTACTCTATGAAAGCTTTCTAAAATAAGTTCTTTATTGTGCGCATAGAATTGGCTTTCTAACGAGAGTTTATACCTCTATAAATATATTGTCACTGAAAAAACACATTAACAAAATGACATGTTGACAATTAAAAAGAAGAAGAAATTAAGTGTGGTTACATAAGCAGAAGCCAGAGGCCCAACCCTGGTGTTAGGAAATGAGGTCAGAGCTGACTGGACAAACCAAACATCCCAACTGCCTTCACCTCTACTTCCTATTTTGTTCTTTCCATCTCTGTCCTCAGCTTCCTTCCTTGATTTGCTTGCTGACAGCTGGTGGCTCTCAGATTTAGTGTGTGCCAGGATTGCCTAGATACTTATGAGACAAGACCTAATGTGGATGCAGGAGGGGGTCCTTAGAACATCCTCTCCAACTCATTCAAAAATTACAGAAACAAATGCTAGAGTATAAAGAAAGACTTCATTAGCTCATGCTGGTGGGAGAAAGCATTAAGTGGAATGTGACCATGGAAGCACAAATACACATATTCGTCCTCACAGGCAGAGGGAATCTTCTAGAAGAAGATGCATGTCCAAGTCCTAAGTGCTGCTGTCCAAAACTGTCCATCTTTTCTTCCTCCTGGTTCCTGCAGGATTTTGTATTTTCACTTCCTCCAATGTAAGGTCTGTCCCAATAACTTGACTTCTCAAAGCAAGAACATCTTTGTATACATCTCTTCTTGCTGGACATCTTAGGAGACACATGCAGTTAACCATACTTTGTTTCCCATTGGTGAGATGAGTCTCAAGGGCACACGAGATGAGCAAACAGCAACCAGGTAAGAAAAAAAAGCTAGCAAAATCCCTGAAGTCAAAGAAGAGCTTGGCTTTCATGAAGAATAAAAGGGGATTAATGTGGCCTGACAAGAGCATTTGCAGGGAAATGAATGCAGTACCAATTGAGATCAGAGGTGTAAAAGACTGGTATTGTAGGATACATTAAGAACTATTAATTTAATTTGTCTAAAATGGAAGGTAATTGCAATATTTTAAGCATGGGAGTGATGCAGTGTTATTCATGCTTTCCAAGGTAACTGCATTTGCACTTAAGGTCAGCCACTGATTCAGGTAAATCTCAAAAGAGATTTTCTCAGTTTGGTCTAGCATGACTCTTACGCAAACGGTTCTTTCATAGTAGACACATATTATCCACATAACCTCATAGGAGACACAAAGTGCCATCCCTGGTTTCCTGTAAAAGCCCAGTGGCAGTTTCTCCTGGTAGGGGAAAGCCAGTAGATATCTGCAAGCTTTCCTTGGATCTCTTGGTGGTCAGTCTGTATTTGGAAGTGTAGCGCTCTATCACCATGTTTCATCACAGTGGTAAAAATGAGGCGTGCATTCTGGCCACTGGTAGTGTGTCAGCGTAGCTGTATTCCTAACTAGGAAATAACCCCTCCCTTATGGCCTCTTTCCTTAAGTTACCAAATATCAAAATGATGTTGAGGTTAAAATGTGTCTCCTCTCAAACAGAGTCATCGGATATGATGGCATATTCTCTAATATAGACCTGCCAGATTTTTAAAACAGAAAGTATCCTTTTGTCACTAGGTGATTTCTGTTTCCATGGAGACACTCGGGATGCATTTATTTGGATATGGCCCTGCTGCAGTACTGTTGGACTTGAAACTTTCTTCCTTAGATAAAATATAGTTCAGCTGACTGACCACATCCTTACTCTTCCAGATCACAGAGGTAGTAGAGCAAGCCATTGTGGCACAGTACAAAGGGCAGAAGAAACTTTTAATACACAGCATGGCTTGGGTAAGTTACTTAACCTGAATTTCATTTCCCTGATCAAAAGCAAAGAGAGTAGTAATATCTACTTCCCAGGATTAAATTAATACAGCAAATGGAATATTTTCTCTAATTCTAGCACACAGAAGGATGTCAATAAATGTTTGCCATTTCTGAATAGCTTCCTCAACAATTAAGATACCAATTCTCTTTCAGATGGAACCACACACAGATTACCAGATTGTCTTGAACTAAAGAATACACATTTACAATGGGGCTCAGGACATGGTAAATTCTGGGTATGAATGTTGTCCATTCTCTACCTCAGGACATGCTACAGTGCTAACCTTTGATGCATGTACTTCCCACGTTTTCACGTCACACATAGAGCTTTCCTGAATTGTGTCACTCTGGGCTGAGAATGTAACTCAGTGGTAGACCACCTGTTATCAAGCACAAGGCCATAGATTTGATTTCCAACACCATAAAAATAAAATATATCACATTCTCTCATATTGTACATACTGAAACAATTTTTCCTTATGAAGAACAAATGAGGGATATCTTGAATTTTTGAATGCATAAATTCTTTAAGACAACAATTCTACTTCTGGGAATTTATACTACAGATACATAACCACATGACAGATATGGTGGCATATGCCTTTAATCTCAGCACTTGGGAGTGAGACAGATCTCTGTGAGTTCAAAGCCAACCTGCTCTGCATAGATATACTACCACATACTAAACATATGCACAAATACGCTTATTGTAACATTGTTTGAAATATCAAAATATTTAATCTAATTCCTAACATAAAAATTTTAAAATGGTGGCATGCAAGAATACAACACATAAAACAACAGAATAACAGACATAGAACAATCTCCAAACTAAGTCGTGATATGCTGTGGGATAATGCTCTTATAATGTGTAAAGATTTGTCGCTTACATTGGCTTATTAAAATGCTGATTGACCAGTAGCCAGACAGAAAGTATAGGCAGGGTGACCAAACTAGGAAAATTCTGGGAAAAGGAAAGGCTCAGTTTGACAGACACAGAGGAAGCAAGATGAGAATGCCTCATTGATAAAAGGTACCAAGCAAAGTGGCTAACACAGACAAGAATTATGGGTTAATTTAAGTTTTAAGAGCTAGTTAATAATAATCCTGAGATAATAGGCCAAACAGTTTATAATTAATATAAGCCTCTGTGTGCTTCTTTAGAACTGAATGGCTGTGGGACTGGCACAGCACAGAAACCTACATCTACAGTGATGTGAAAGCAATAAGGAACAGAGCTACATCTATAATATGCCATTTGAAAATACATATAAAATATGTCTATATTTATATTAAAACATATTTATATATTTTACATAAAATAATATATACTATAATAAAATATATTATTTATACATATTGTATATGTATATAATGCTATACATTTTTTTTCAAAATAGTATCATATAATAGACATCTCTCTCCCTCTTCCTGTCCCTCATATATGTAGATAGATAGATAGATAGAT
>LOJH01001528.1:17687-32381 GCA_001685095.1 Ellobius talpinus
TCAGGACAGTCTACAGCAATGACAGCCCACAGAACAGGGCTCAGGACAGTCTACAGCAATGACAGCCCACAGAACAGGGCTCAGGACAGTCTACTGCAATGACAGCCCACAGAACTCAGGACAGTCTACAGCAATGACAGCCCACAGAACTCAGGACAGTCTACAGCAATGACAGCCCACAGAACTCAGGACAGTCTCTGCACAGTGTTGCCGGAAGTGGCTCAAACTCCCAGTCCTGTGAAGGTAGTGGGGACTTTGGTTGGAGTGTAAGACAGATTTGGGAGCCACCAGTCTCAGAAGCAACCATTAAAGCATTGAGGCGGAGACTCAGGTAAAAGGAGAGCCAGGCAGTCCATTCTGAATGTCTTTGCACCTGCCTTTAAGGCAAGCGAAAGGCAACTTGGGGACACTGGGTTTCTCCTGCTCCTGCTTCCTTAGAAGTGCTGTCACGTGCGAGTTTCCTAGCAGAACAGGGTGTGAAGCTGTTAAGTGCACAGTAGTCTACTCCAGCAGACGTCCCTCATCATCCCAAGCAGACCCTGCAGAGCCACAAACAGTACTGCCTTATGAGCTCTGGTCAGTCTGCTCAGAACACCTGTGGGGATTTCTTTTCTGAGTCTGAGAAGCAGCTTCCCAGAGACTTGGCAGGCAAACCAGGCTGACCTCAGGGATATTTGGGCTGTGGGTGTATTCCAGAGCCGAATGCTCTTCCAGACATTTCCCTTTTAATGAAGCCCTGGCTTTTCCTTTTTCTTTTCTTTTCCTTTTCTTTTTGGTGATGAAAGATCATTACATGTGAAGCCTAATGGGGCCCTGGCTGTGTTTCATTAACTTTTAATTTAGGCTGTTAGTGTGGAATTAGTTAGCAGACAGGCGAATCAATCGGCTCGCCAGTGGGATTCCGGTTTAACAAGGAGAGTCCTATAGGCGTTCCATGTTAGGGGTATGTATGTGTGAACGTACAAGCTAAGGAATTTTGCTGTTTGTTCCCAATGCTGCAGCCAGTCGAAGCTCCTGCTTTCCTTCCTGCTGCTGAGTTAATTCCCTAGCTAGAACAATGTGTGCACTGCCTATCATATCTCCTCTGCAAAACGCGAGTGTGAGTCACACAGTACATCCAAGGAAAATTCCTTTTTTGTGCTGATGAACTCAAAGACTTTCAGAATTCAACCAAACTAAGTGACTCTGAGCGTGGTGAACAATTTGAACATTTGCTCTTTGGCTAGAGGTTCCCTACCGTTCTGGGAAGCTGTAAGTCTTCAGAAATTCTCCAAGTCATCTCGAAGTGCCTCTGTCTGCTTTAGGCCTGAAATCATGTCCTTCCTCTTTCCTAGATTCTACCCCCGCATTGGAAGATCTGGCAGCTGTTCATTTAGATCAGAAGACCCAGTTAATAACTTCAGTTTCAAATCTAAATCTGGTCATCTCAAAGGAAGATGGCAACGCAACAGGGCAGCCCAGCGGTTAGCGGTTATTAAGTTGGCCTCCTAGGGATTTACAGAGCATTACAGGGCTGATTTGGGGAGAAGTGGTTCAAGTAGCATCAGAAAGCCACATAGAGACGCGACAGGAGGGAGACAGGTGCTATTAGAACCAACGGTAATTTTTGTTTTTAAGTAAGGAATCCGTGTGCAGCTCTTAACACAGGATCCCCGGGAAACATGCTTGATTTATTTTTTATTTTTTGTGTGCATTGGTGTGAAGGTGTCAGATCCCCTGGAGCTGGATTTTTTCAGACAGTTGTGAGCTGCCATGTGGGTGCTGGGAATCGAACCTCGGGTCCTCTGGAAGGGCAGTCAGTGCTCTTAACTGCTGAGCCATCTCCCCAGCCCCCCAACAGTCATGTTTTAGGAAATGAAATGCCATGGCCCAGCACCAGTTGTTAGACTGTGGGAAAGAAACATGCAGGTGGAGCAATGTGCTCACCAATACCGCAGTATTTAAATAGCGCAGAATACACTGTGAAAAAAAGAAAAAGAAAAAAAAAGACTGTGTGGATCAATAATCAATAACACCATGATAGCCCCATTGTTCTAAGGCAGGGATTTTATGCACATATTTTAGACTCACTTAGAGGATGAGACCACCAAGCATGTGATAGAGAACTGTCAGCTCCGCAATCCAGAGCAGAGCGCTTTCTCTCTCTCTCTCTCCTCGCTCAGTTCTTCAGTTCTTCTGGCCACATTTCAAGTGTCAGATGTGGCTAATAGACTGCCACACTGGACCACACAAACCCAGCATCTCCACTCTATCAAAGAGTTCTCCAAGATACTGCTGCTCTGTACTTAGCTGATGAGAACACAATGAATAAGGAGGCATTTTTACACTTTCCTGATTTGTTAAGAATTAGGACTTTTATTAAAAGTGTATTTCCTTTGGTTCCCCCTGCTTGCTCTATGCTCTCTAGGAAATCAGATCTGGAGAACTCCAGCACATTTTAGCACCTGCTCCAGAGAGCAGGCATCAAAAGGCTAAGTCAAATCCATTTACACCCTTACATATGTTTATAGAAGCTTGGTTAAATATTAATTTTGAGTGGTTGTAAATGACACTCGAGGATTACAACAGCAGCAAAAAGCCCTTTTAGCTTAACTTTGAACATGTTCAGTAGTGTTAACCTGTTAAACTGTAACTAACCTGACATTCCTATCAGATTATCAACTTTCACAGGATTTGCGGCCATGCCCTACAATGTCAAGAACCTCAGTGAATTTGACAACACAGATTGCTGCTTCCATTGATAGAAGGTTCAAATGACTTAGTTCTAATTTTTATTTGAGTGGAAACCTAAAAACTGGAATCCCAGGAATTTTCCAATGACCCTTGCAATTGTGTTGAACTCGTTCTTTCTCTGGAAAACGTCTAGGAAAGTGTGGCATAAGAGTCATTCTGTTCCCTGAGCTTGGTAGTACGGCTTTGGGCTGATTTTTGATTTCTGTGGAGTTTGGGAGATTGATTGGTGGGTCATCTGGCTGGAATTTGAGCCTGTGTTTCACTGTATTTTCCAGGCTTGCCTCAAGCTTGCAATCCTCTTGTGCTGCGTTTACTGTGTGTATAACAATCCTGGCTTGTAGCATTGCTTTTTAAGTAGAATGGTAATTTTTAATATGAAAATAAAAACAATCTATAAAACATAATAAAAATATATATGAATATATATAAGGATGTGATGTAGGAGGGTCCTCTGTCTACAAGGATGACCTGTACATTGTTCTGAAATGTAGGCTTCGCTGATAGAGTGTAGGAGACCAACAAATTGGGAGATAACTGTCATTGAAAAGATAGTTTAACAGTGTTGGAGTGGTGGCTCAGAGGTTAAGAGCACTGGCTGCTCTTCCAGAGGTCCTGAGTTCAATTCCCAGCAACGACATGGTGGCTCACAGTCATCTATAATGAGATCTGGTGCCTTATTTTGGTCTGCAGGCATCCATGCAGGCAGAATACTGTATACATAATAAATCAATAAATCAGAAAGAAAGAAAGAGAGAGAGAAAAGATGGTTTATCATACATAAGCACCTGGAGGTGTGGGGCCACACTATACACAAGGTGGCCATATAAGAAAGGCCAGGTTTGGTCAGAAAGTTGAAGGAATGAGAGAGGAAGGATCATGGAAATGAAGGGGCGGGGCAATCATTTAGATTTAGGATTGGCTGATCAAGTTCCTTCAGCAAGTTGTCAGCATTAGGGCTGCCTCCAGCTGTCCTGGACCTGACTGACTCTGGGGATAATTAGAGTACAGAAGTAGTGACCCCGAGTGTGACGGCCTAATAGCAGAAGTGATGGGTATGTGGGCTCTGAGTGGTTCATCTGAAGATGAAAATCACGTTCTAAAGCAAGCTATTTTCCACCTCTGGGATTGACCACCCCTGCATAGCAAGGTGGGAGGGGGGACTATCTGGGCTCAGCCAAGCCGCAAATGTCAAAGTATCAGAAATCCAGAAAGCACAAAAGACATCTTATAATACTAAATTAGACTTGAGAGTGGTAAGGATATATGCCTGCCATCGTAAGTCATCAGGGAGTTACAAGAGGAAACAATGAGCTAAGACTACACATTTGATGTAACAACCAGCATGCAAAACACTGATGGCAACAAACGCTGGTGTGGATGTAGAGCAAGGGGAAGCCTCCAAACACTGCATTTGGCCACTTCTTACAAAGCTAAACACTCTAACCACATGATCTAGATGTTGTCCTCCTTGGAATATAGCGATGGATTTGAATACTTGTGTCTACACAAAGCCTGCATTATAAACAGTGTGACTTATAATTTAAAGATGCCCTGTCATACATAAGTATTTAAATAAACTGGGGTACACCCCAACAGTGAAGTATTCAAAAGAAATGAACCAATGAAAGTAATAGAGGAAAAGTCAATGTATTAGTAGATGAGAAAAGCCTATCTATCTGTAAAGGCTCCATCCTACGAGACTCCAGCTAGACAACACTCAGCAGCAACTGAGGTGGGGCTAGGAGTACAAGATGAATGTAAATCATTACACTTTAGCCAAACCTATAGAACTTCTGATGAACCTTCACACTGTAGACCATGGAACTGGGGCAGTCGTGATGGCCAATGCCCCAGGCTGTCTGATGAAGAGCACCCTGGAAGCTCAGCATGTTTGTTATCTACAGTTGAGCAGGACAGTGGGGTTGTCCCATACAGATGAACAGTGAGGCAGGGATGCTGTTATGATACCACTGAACAAGGATGCAGGTCAGCTAACCTCGGTAGGAGTAGTCTCTGTAGAAGAGCAGCCCTCAGTCCATAAACATGGTGGGGAAAGATTTTATAGTGAACACTTTCTGCACATATTATCAAAATCTGAACATGGACCAGAGGGACGCTTTGCCATCCCTCTAAGCCTCCCCCAGGAAAGGCTTTGCTTCTCCCATGGATCTAAGGCACCAGGGTCATGGACATGGCTGTGCGCAGATCAAACAGTAGTCATTCACTCAGGATTTCACTGGCTCCCTACCTACAACATTCCACTCAATATTAACCTAAAACTTCTCTTTAAAACAGTGTCATTTAAGCCAGGTATGGTGACATATGCCCGTGATCTTAGCACTGAGTAGCCTGAGACAGGAGAAGTTAAAGACCGGTTTCTTCCTGTGACCTTTGTATGTTTGGTGCTGAATACTGATTTTCCAAGTGAAATGGTTTTTAAGAATGTTATGGAGCTCCTAGAAAACAAACTGTTAACAAAAATGCCTTCTGGAGAAGAAGTATATGAGACATGGGGGCATTTTTTTCCAAGTAATGATTTATCATAGAAAAATCTTTAAATAGTGCCTTTGCTTTCCCAAGATCAGTTCTGTGTAAGAGGAGGGTTGATGCACGTAAGCATATAGACAGTCATTTTTATCTGGAAGGATCCAGGACCTATTGGAAACAGATACTGTAGAAAATGAAGCACTTCCCCCTGGAGCATGGACGGGCCCAGGCACCCAGAAGTTACAGCCCCTTTCTCCCAAAGGATGAACTGTGTGCTCAGGCATGCAGCAGCTGCAGCCCTTTCTCCTGAAAGGAGAACTGATTCGGGTGCCCAGACACGATCCCAAGTCTGTCTCAGAAAGGAGACGGCTCTGGATTCCCCTGGAAATTGGCATCTCAGCCTGATTGAGGGTAAGAGTGGTAAATACCACGGTCTTCAGAGACCAAAAGATTTATCCCTGCTCTCTACTTACCTATCATGCCTTGTACTGGATACAGAGCAGAGGCTAGACCCTTTCCAGTTTCCTCAGAGCACCTTATAACACCTTATAACCTTATAAGCTTTGACTTGTTCCCTAATGAACTGAGGAAAACTAAGAACTGATGGAGGAACCGGCAAGATGGCTCAGTAGGTCCAGAAACCTGACTGGAATTCAGTCAGGTTCCCTGAGCTCCCTGGAACTCACTCACAAAACTGTAGAAAGAGATAACCAGCTCTGCAAAGTTGTCTCCCTCCACACAAGTGCCCTGACACTTGAATGTTTCCCCAACACACACACAATTTTTTAGTTGAAAACAATTTTTTCATACAGTATATTTTGATCATGCTTTTCCCACCCTCCAATTCCTCCCAGATCCTGTCCCATCCCTACCCACCCAACTCCATGCCCTTTCTTTATCTCTCTCTTCAGAAAACAGGCAAACAAGAGAAACAAACCAAACAACGAAACAAAGAACAAACATAAATATAAAAACATAAAATCAGAAACTATAACATGCAAGCCAAAGGCCAATAAGATGAAAAACGTTCCGAAAGCAATATGAGACAAAAAGTCTAAGAAAATGCCATTGAGTTCTTTTTATGTCAGCTGTCTAATGAGGGGCTGGCATAGGGCGTAACCTTAACAGTGATTAGCATGCCCATTGAGGCTCCACTAGAGAAAGCTAATTTTTCCTTCTCAAGTAGGTGTCAATTGCAGATAGCTTCTTGGTTATGAGTTGGGAAGCTCATGTCCACTACCCCCTCTCAGCACTGGGACTTGTCTGTCTTGAATCTGTGCAGGCCCAGTGCATGCTGCCCCCCATCTCTGTGATTTCAAATGTGCATCTCTCCTGTTGTGTCTGAAGGACAGTTTCCTTAAAGTCATCTACCGGCACTTCTGGCTCTTACAGTCTTTTTCCCTCCCCTCCCACATAGCTCCCTGAGCCCTGAGGGGAGGGGTTTGATGAAGAAATCATATTTAGTACTGAGGGTGTTTCTCACTCTCTCACATTGTCCAATTGTGGGTCTCTGTATTTGTTCTTATCTACTGCAGGAGGAAGCTTCCCCCAATGATGACTGAGCAAGACACTGTTCTATGGATATAAAACAGAATGCTCAGAGTTTTTGTATTGCAGTGCTCCTTTAAGAGAACAATGGTATTTGGTTTTCTCAGTGACTTGGATACCGGAACAGTGTCAGGCATGGGTTCCATCTCATTTTAATCCAATTAGAGAATGGTTGGTTACTCCTACGAAGTTTGTGCCACTATTGTGCAAGCATGTCATGTGGAGAAGTCACCATTGTACATCACAGGATTTGTAACTGGACTGGTGTGTTTACCTCTGGTGGTGTGCAGAGTAACTGCTAGTGTCACAAACACTGGTCAGTAGGGGTGAAGGCTCTAGGTAGACACCAGTTCTACTCTCCATATTCAGTGAGGTACATAAGTATTGTCTTTAGCAATAGGACCTCACCATCAGTTTGTCGAGAGTAACTAATAGCTTTGACAATAGCCAATGATGTTTGACGGTTTCTGTGGGGCCCTCTTCACTGGCTCAACTAGATGCAATACATTCCTGATGCTGGGGCTTTCAGTTGATGGTGAGCGATGTCTACTTGAGGTGGTGTTGTCTCCCCCATTATTTTGTGACTCCATTTAGAATTCTTTCGTGTGTGTGTGTGTGTGTGTGTGTGTGTGTGTGTGTGCGAGGAACTTTTTCAGTAGCAAGTTTCCATTTGACCCCTCAAATGGCCCTTAACACACACACACATACACACACACACTTTAAAAAAAGGGACTAACAGAAGATACTGCCATGTTAAAAGAAAAAAATGTGCCTAGTCAACAGCCTCCACTCCTACGTCTGAGTTTGTCTTTTGGTTCTAGCTTTCTTCACAAAAGGACTCCAGACAAAAGATAGGGATGCCTTAGTTTCCTGAGACTGTGGTGACAAATTCTAAGTCATTTATTTCTTTTTTATTTTATGTTCATTGGTGTTTTTCTTGCATGTATATCTGTGTGAAGGTGTCAGAACCCCTGGAACTGAAGTTGAAGGTAGCTGTAAGCTGCAGTGTGGGTGCTGAGAGTTGAATCAGGTCCTCTGGCAGAGCAGCCAGTGCTCATAACTGCTAAGCCATGTCTCCAGCCCCGACAAATTCTAAAGTAGAGCACACAATCCCAGAAGTCTACCTAGAGTCTGTCTGTGTGCAACACTAAAGTATGATCAATCTTCCTAATACAAAGCTTATATTGAAGGCATACCTTTAAATTACATATATATATATGATTATAAGTAAATATACCTGCATATCTTATGTATGCATATGTCAAGAATTAAAGCAGATCTCTGAAATGGCAGCCAGTGTTTTGACTCCTGGTTGAGTTTTAAACTTTGACTCTGGGTTGCTTAGACAGCACAGGAGACTGCCTGGGCCTCAGCTTTGGCTCCGCCAGCCACTGTCTGTGAAACTTTGCCTATGTATGACTTAACTTTCCTCTGAGTATCAGTCTCCCTGTCTGTAAAAAGCCAATAGCAGAGCGATTACATCATGGAGTTATTGGAAGGATTAGATGTGTAATGTGTTCAGTAAACGACTTTGTAGAACCCAGAGAATCCGCAGTCCCATACGAACACCATGTTTCCTCCCTCCTCAGCAAACTCCTGCCTTGTGGTCTCTTCTTTCCCTGCACTGGGTGGAATTCCAGCCAATCTCATCGCTATGCAGAAGTACAAAGAGAGAGGTTTTCCCATCAGAAACTGATCATTATAGTAATTAAAAGTCTGCCCGGAATAGTAATCTAAACTCGGTATAGCCTTGTTTAAAGCCTTTCCCACCCTACCCGCCCTGTATCCTAGGGCCTGGCTGTGACATCTGTGGAGTAGAGAAGCACAGAGTTGGCCCTCTACCCCCCAGCCCACTTCCTGCCCCTTCTTCTAGCTGCAAGCCACCGTTCTGGACGTGGTCCTCTCCTCTAGATCATAGAGTGCATTCTCAGTTGAGGATCCTCACCAGTCAGGTTGTCTGCCCTCTGGATGGAATTCCTTACAACAGTGCTGGCAGGTTCCATCCCAGAGTCCCTTGGCTTGGAAGGTCACCCCCTCTTGTGCATCCTTAAGTTCTAGAGACTCAGACCCCCCCAAAGAGGTCCTCTGGAGCCCCTCTCACTTAAGTGAGGGTAAAGGCAAAGTGCTCCACCTCTCCTCTAGGGCAGATAGCCAACAACAGAGTCCCTCAGGTGGCCTCAGCCCCTCTCATTCATTAGCCTGAGGCCAGCCTAGCAGTGCTGGTTTTCTTTCTGGACAGCCTCCAAGCCCATCTTTGACTCGTTTGGTGATTTAGTACTTTCCTTCCTGGTGTGGGGTATTCTGTGCCTATTTCATCATTCCAATGCAATGGGAAATCAGCCAAACCAAGGCAGAAGGAACTGGAGCTTACCATTCTGTACGAAATGCGAAGGCATTGGGAATAGTGCAGCCCAGGAAATATGAGCTGTCCTTAGCAGTGCTGGCCTAGCCCCGTTTTGTATAAACTGTTCAACATGCTGTAACAAACTGCCACTGAGAAAATGGCTTTATAAATAATAGAAATATATTTCTCGTAGTTCCGGAGATTAAGAATTTTAAGACTAAGTTTCCAGCTTCAGTGACTGGTAAGGGCCTGTTTCCTGCTCACAGAAGTCTATGCCTTACTCTGGTCCTCACGGGAACCTCACAACCTCTCTACCTAAGTCCATAGTAATAAACTGAAAAGGCCACATCTCCTAAAACCACCGCACTAGGATTCATGATTTCAGTGCATGGATTTTTAAAGGGGCACAGATGTTTAGTCTGTACCTGTTCCCACAGTTCCAACTATATATAGCATATAATGATATAATATATCATTGTATGTAATCTAGTTTATCACAATGTTTTTTATAACCCACTGTTGAAAACCACTTTAAAAGTTCTCAGAAAAGAGTTTTGTTTTGTGACTGTGTCTTAATGCAGAGTCAAAGCTAACCTTGAACTCACTATGTAGCCCAGACTGGCTTTGAACTTGTAATCCTCCTGCATTAGCCTCCCAAATGCTAGGAGTAGAGGCACGTACCGCTTCACCCAGCCTTGAAATGACATTTTTAAAATGTGAAACTTTTTTTTAAAAAAGAACAGAAAAATCAAGAATATATTTATCATAATACTTATCTCTTTATAAAACTTTTATCCTAAAAGACATAAGTATATATTTGTTGTGATTTTTAAAATATATTTTTTAGCTTAAAATATTGTCTTGGGGCTGGAAAGACTGCACAGGGGGTCACAGAGGACTTCTTAGGAGGCTAAGATCACTCACTGCTCTCCCAGAAGACCTGAGTTTGGTTTCCAGCACCCACATCAGGCAGCTCACAACTGCCTGTGACTCCAGATCAGGGGATCTGTTATCCTCTTCTGGCCTGTCCAGATACCTGCACTCACAAGTGCACATGTACACATACATGTGTATGCACACGCACAATGTGCTTGTGCATGTGCACACACAAACACGCACACAGACACCCACACGCATGATTTGTCTATAGCATCTGATGTTCGCAGTTGCCCCCACAGTAATCAGATGTGAAAGTCAGCGTGGTTTTGCTGGGACAAGTTCCTATGAGAATGAGCACTAAGAAAAAGAGGACATTGTGTTCCTCCTGGCCTCTGCAGTGGACACAGCCAATCTGTGGTTAATAATGAGCTGCTCGGTGTAGTATCTCCCAAAATGTGAGAAACGTAGATGAGTTTCATATAGCCACTGAGATCCTTGAGAGCCCAACACAAAAGCCGCCGTAAGTGCTGACTGATAGCTGGCATTTGGTCTGGCTGTTGTCCTGGTCCTGTGATATCCCACCCGTTCATGTGTGTTAGGGTGCCCCATGTGCACCGTGTACAGATGTTAAGGCACATGAGGCTGGAGGGAAGCCACCCAGCTCTCTGCTTAGCCCAGGAGCTGAGCTGTAGCATCAGTCGGACATACGTGAGGAGCCAGGCATGGAGTTCTGACCACCAATCCACCACTTGGAAGGATGAAAGAGGAAGATCACAAGTTCAGGGCCAGCTATATCATCACTCTGTCGCTAACAAAATGCAAGCGAATAAATAGAAATCAAGTAGTAAATAAGGGGCTACTTTATCTCATGAAATCCACTAGCAGAAAACTAATCCAGTGGCCTTTCTCTCATGAATTTTATTTATTTTTTATGAGATAATTTTTAAAATGCCAGTACAATTAGGTGTTTGAAGAAAAGCCTCAACACATTCACATGCAAAGAGAGCATAGAAATCCCCGCGAAGTGCAGTTCAAGCAAGCGTTTTACCCAATCCCCTATTTATTGGAATAGTAAATGTGTGATAGAAAGCACACGCGGCTTTCGCCTGCTTACAGTGCCAGGTCACGTGACAGTCAGCTACAGGGGTAAAGTATGTGTCGTTGGTTTTACCTGCACATCCAGCAGCTGCAGTTAACCTGCACCAAATGGCGACTGCCAGCCCATTCCACAAAAGCAGTGGCCAGTGCTTACCAGGAGAAGTTCAACTTGTTTGCTTTCCTGAGGAGCTGGGCAAACCCACTGTCTCCTTTTCACTTAATAAAATAAAGCAAAACACCCAACACCCAAATCTAGTGTGTCTGCTTGCTTATAAAATTCAGACCTGTATAAATCTTCAAATACTTGAACATTTTGCCACTCATAAAAATTATTATCTTGGAAACACACACATACATACATGAACACACACACACACACACACACACACTTACACACATACATACACAGCGAGGAGGAGGAAAGGGGAGAAGGGGAGAGGTAGGAAGGAGAAAGAGAAGCAAAGAAGAAAAATCTCAAATGGCTTTCAGATATCTTTGAATGTCCGTATGCTTGGTTTGAAACCTCTCCACACCTTTCTGTCTGTCTGTCGTCTTCTGTTCTTCTCCCAATACGGTGAGCAGAATCTCTGTGACTCAGCTGTGCATTTAGACATCGAACAGTGTAAACAAAGCTACTCAGTCTTTCGTCATCCTCCTGCCTCCAGGAAGTTGTTGGATTCCTAGTAAGGGAGATATCAGTTTGTGCTGAGATCACTTTGGGTTTCTTCCTAGTCGGTGGAATCTTAGGCATTTTCTTACTGTGGAAGAGCAAGTACCTTATGGAAATGAAACTGGGTTTGAAAGAACCAGAGGTGGGTTCTATTTTTTCTTTTTTCAGCCCTGTTCTGTAAAGATGGCATGCAATAAGTGCCAATACCACAGCTAGAATTACCAGTCTGCATGACAAAGTCAAGCCCTTCCCTAGTTTAAAGAAAAAAAAATTCATTTAAAAAAAAGTCGAAGAGTAGACCAACAGCCCAAACTCTGACGCAGCTGCCATCAGAGGTCTGTTTTGTCCTCACGGTCACACTGATTTCACAATCTCTTCCCCCATCTCAACACCCTCTTATTCCGCTGCCCACTTGCTAAGTACTCAGCATATTGCTCCTATGTATGACTCACGCTTGAAGCAAATCTCTCAGGAAATTTTGCAATTGATTTAGACTGAAAGTCTCTGATCCCAATCAGGCTGTTTTCCTCGAGTTCTGTCATCAGGGCAGGAGCAGGACCACTCCTGTGACGGGTACCGAGTTCAGAGCTGCCTCATCTCTATGAAAGGGTCACACACTCGCCTCTCAGCCCCTCCCTCACTAGAACCTATCACATACGGAAACGCGGTGTATATTCCAGAATGTATACTATACTCACACAGCCTTAACATCATTACTCCTGCCACATCCTTCCCACCACAAGCCTTGGCTTGTCTAATGATCCCATCGTGAAGAAAGGGGAAGGCTGTTCTTCCGAAAACAATACCATTTGAAGAAACTAAATGATGAAAGATGGAGTCTCCGTTGAAATGCTGGCTTCATGCTTCCAAATTCATGGGTGTCATTGTCAAAATAAAGTAATTTTTATTTTTGCACAATCTTAATGTCACAGGTGAAAGCTTCTTGTAACTAGACCCGAGGCACCTGCCCAGCTTTCTTTCTGCTTCCCGTGGACTTGTCTATAGGCAGGTATTGATGCAGAAACACTGCGAGATACTGCAGTTCCTGCCTATATACAGGTGGTCCCAAGTAACTTTTAAAACCTTAGCTAGTGACCTATTTAGTGTTGAATATCAAACCCAGGGCCTTGCACAGGCTATGTAAATGAAAACAAGAAATAAAATGAAGGACATGACTGCTCCTAGGTACATGGAAGAGAAGGGTTACTGTAGCTATGAGGGAGAACATAGTCAGAGGCATCTGGAAGGATCCAGAAAGAGCAGGATCCTAAGCAGGGTCATTTGAAGAATGGGGGTGAAGAGAGCCAGGAGACCAGGAGACCAAGCAATCAGGAGGATAAAAGGTAGATAGGAAAGAGCCAAGTAACCAAAATGGCTGGATTATATAAGGAAGGGCAGCTAGGGGAAGGGCAGCCAAGCTTCTGGGCTAGAGAAGTTTAGGGGCAAGGCCTGTGTACCAGTCATACCCTGTGGCAGGTAGAGCATGAGGGATGTTGGGAGAACATGGCGACCAGGTCTGGTTTGATAAGTTAAATAGACAACCAGTTAGCCGTTTGTCTTGGGCCTGAGACCTAGCACTAAGCACTTGCTTTCCCACTCACCTATACAGCCAAAGCCTCACTGATAGCTTCTGAAATGTTTGAATAAGCACATTTTTAGAGTAGAACCATCATATATGCACTAAGTATGTCCTATGACAAACACAGTAAGGGTCTCAGTTAGGGTCTCTGTCGCCTTGAAAAGACACCAGGACCACGGCAACTGTTATAAAGAAAGCATTTGATTGGGGTGGCTCGCTTACAGTTTCAGAGGTACAGTCCATCATCATCATGACAGGGAGCTTGGCAGGCAGATGTGGTGCTGGAGCTGAGAGTGCTGCATCTTACAGACAAGAGGAAGTCAGCTGTCCCACTTGAGGGAAGCTTGAGCAAAAGGGACCCCAAATTCCACCCCCACAGTGACACACTTCCTCCAGCAAGACTGCACCTCCTAATAGTGTTACACCCTTTGGGGCCATTTTCTTTCAAACACCACAGTAAGTGTCTCCTGAAATAATTTAATTTTGTGTATGTGTGTGTGTATGTATGTTTTTGATAGACATGGATATATGTGTGTGTGTGTCTTTTGTATGTAAGTATGTGTGGTATGTGGTACAGGCAGGGCTGGCAGTCACTTGACTGTGTGGGTGCATACCCATGTACACATATGTGGAAGGCAGATTTGGATATGGGGAGACTTCCTCNCTCTCTCTCTCTCTCTCTCTCTCTCTCTGCCTTGTTGCCTTAAGGCAGGATCTCTTCCTAAACCAGAAGCTTTCCACTTAGGCTGGGCTAATGGGCTAGCAAGCTCCAGGGACTGGCTGTTGCCTGCCCACAGTGGGGCTGCAGCCTTTATAGTCATGCTTGGCTTTTACATGGAGTCTCAGCACATGAACTGAGGCTCTCATGCTTGCAGAGCCAAGTGTTCTTATCTGTCTTACCTACTCAGGCCAAATCTTAACTTTTTAAATATATATTTAAATATACGCAAATATACACTTAAGTATATAGAGAGATGCATCTATGACTTTTCTGCCATAAGTATACTACTTAAGGTTACTTACTGTTGTCTAAGAGTCATTAAACTTTAAATAAACTAATTCTCATATTAAAGAGCGAGACACAGCAAGAAGAAAACACATTGTCCTTTGTATCTTCCAAGATTGTCCATTGGAAAGACACCGAAGACTCTTAAGTTTAAAATTTTTTCTGTTGTTTTTGAGACGAGGTCTTACTATATAGCCCTGCTTGGCCTGGAATTCACTATATAGCTCAAGCTGGCCTTGAATTCACCAGGTTCCTCCAGCCTCTGCCTCCTGAGTGTTAGCTAGGATTAAAGGTGTGGACCACCAGGGCCCAACGTTGAAAAACCTCTCTCTCTCTCTCTCTCTCTCTCT
>LOJH01001528.1:32434-42867 GCA_001685095.1 Ellobius talpinus
TCTCTCTCTCTCTCACACACACACACACACACACACACACATACACACACACATTTTCTCTCATACACTATATCCCAACCACAGTTTCCCCTCCCTCCACTCCTCCCAGCTCCACTCTGACCCAGCTCCACTCTCCCTGTTTCCCTGCAGAAAAGAACATGGCTCCAAGAGACAACAGCCAAACATAAGAAACAATATACAGTAAAACAAGAGAAAAGCCTTTTCTTACACAGATTCTTTGCCATGCTTAAAGAATGGCCACTCACCATGAACATACAGGCAAATAATCCTCACCATGTTGACCACCATATCTTTTATCCAGATCACGAAACTGGAAGCAGTGTTCGAGTCCTGACCCTTACAGAAGGCCTGAGTGCCCTGTTTGTTGTTTTATGGACTATGATAATCCTTGTGCTCCTTAAGCAACCAGTATCTTGTGATTGTGGCAAAGAAACACATGTAAAATATTGAAATCAGAACTTCTGTTTGATGCACGGGTTTTAGGGAGAACATGTGCAATAAATTTTAGGTGTCTGACAATTTTTATCTAACAAAGACAAGGGTAATTCACCTTAAACATTTTATTATTTTCCTGAGGCAGAATGTTTAAATACTACATTCCCCACAGGTAGTCACTATAACTGTTTCCCATGTCGCTTTCCAGAAACAGTCCATGAATTTATTATAGTTTGTCTAATGTGTGCATGTGTGCAGCCTGCTGTTGTACAGGAGACCCCTAGAGCATTCCCTAGACGAGGCTCGTGACACAACAATATTCTTACCTCTTAATGGAATTAACAAATAATATTTTGTTGTCTCTATACAAAACCCATGAAAATCAATTTGCCTCTTATTAGGAGCAAGCTTTATATCTGTAAACGAAAGGAAATTAGAAAAATCCCGCTTTCACAAAAGGCCTTGCTAATTTTTCTGTCTGTTTCGTGTGTCATTCTTGTGCAGGGCCATGACAATAATGTGACAGTCACACGACAGTCACATTGCTCCGGTTTTAGAGAATGTGCTCTTAAAGTGAGCAGGACTTCGGCTTTAAAAGGGAATTCCATCCTGATCCCATATACAAAGCCGATTCCAGGCAGTGATGAAGATGTAAAAGGTTTGGCAATTCAAATACACTCGAATAGAGAACTTCTAATTATCTTGAGGGGCTGTAAGGAGAGAAAAGCCATGAATGAACAGAAAATATCTGCTATGCTTGCACTCAATGCTGTCCAGAATAGAGGTGACAACCAGGAGAAGAACGCCCACCCATCTGTAAGAAAAAAAAAAGTCGATTTCAGAGAAGGAAAAAGCAGACACTCCACTAAAGAAGAAATTCAAATTGCCAATAAACATGAAAAGATGTCCAGCCTTCTTAGTAATAAAGGAAATATGAATTAAAGCATCAGAGACACCACTGCCCACCCACCTGATTGGCAAAAGCTACAGTCTGACTACATGAAGTTCTGGCAAGGATGTGGAGAACAGGATATTTCATACAGGGCTTGTGGGAGTATAAATTGGTAAAGACCACACTGGGAAACATTTCGACATCCTTTGATAAGCCCGGATGTTCTGTGAACCCTGTGACCCAGAGCTCTGACTTGTAAGCATCCCCCTCAAAGATGCGCTTACACGCGTATCGCCAGACACACAGATCCGGGATGCGGAAGGCAGCCCTACACAACTACCAACAGGCCAGAGGCGGGTCAGCAGGAGACGGAGCAAGCAGTTGTCGACTCAATGACATCCAACAAATAGAACACATGAGCTAAAGCTAGGCAGGGAAACACAGCTCTTACAAACATAATGTAGAAGAAAGAATGCACAGCAGATACAGAAGGGTTCTGTTTATATAAAGTTTAAATGAAGCAAGAGAGGAGGCAGTGGATTTTTCTCAGAGATGTATATCGGAAAGGTGATGACTCAGAAAATCTAGTAGATGACATCTCCCTGGGTCAGGATTGTGGTTACCCCAGGGCCTTCAGGGCAGGCCCTCACAGGACACCAGGCAGTGGTTACCACCTGAGTGTTTGCTTTATAACTCTTTGGCAAGTTGTAAATACTTTTGAAGTCATACAGATGAATTTTACAATAATTATTTAAGAGACAAAGACAGGCCTGCCCCCCAAATACCCCAGGTACAGCAGGCTGTCCGAGGACAGTAATAAAAACGGTTGGCACTGCTCTCCTTGGCCACACCTGGTTTTGTCTGCAGAGGCTTCCTGAGGTCTTAGGTAAACCAGTTGTTCATGCCCCACCCCACAAAAACAATCCCAGCCTCAGAAGTGGTCCTTTGGAGCCAGTGAAGACTCGCCTGACAGAAGTCAAGAGCAGCAGGGTAGGATCTTCGGGAGCTTGGCACTGTTGTGCCCCCAGGTAGCCAAGCTGATCCAGGAGGAAGAAGAGCAGACACATAGACACAGGCCAGAGCCACAGCCAATTTACACCTTGTGCATTTTGCCGTATACAAGCCGTGCCCAACCACCCGTAAAACGTCTACGTATTCTCCAGTAATGAGAAAAGCAATCCCTCCCTCATTTAACAGTGCACCATGTCTGGCCTAGATCCTCACACAGCAAGAGTTCAGGGTCTCACCAACAATTCCTACTCAATAGCAACAAGGACCTAAAAGAAACAGCTCCCTGACCTATCATAGCACTTTGGGACTCAAGCTGAGCAACAAAGGGCTTCTTTATGCCCACTGAAAACTGTCCCAGGAATTTAAAAGATTTCCTTGTTGGCACTCCCATGGGCTGTGACAGAAAGGGCTTCAAGGGCAACTTAGGGACTTCATATTGTTTGAGATCTCCCTGTTGACTTTGGCATGGGGAGAGGTCTTGGGTGCAGAAAGGTATCCCAAACCTACTGTCAGCGGAAGCTAATTTGCACCCCGGGAAGACTGAGGGTGGCCTGTTGGGAGTTGTTTTTTCCCATAGACGAGGGATTCATGGGCATGCTGTTCAGGCATGTCTCAGGTGATATATGCTGTCATGTTTCTCTTCTCCATTTATAATACAAAGCTTTTACAGTGGTAAACAGGCTGGACTTTCAGTGCAGGAACAATGAATGTGTGTTAATGATATTCAAATTGCTATCCTTCACCATCAGCCCCTAGGAAATGTCCCCAATATGTTTATGCCAAGGTTGGTCTGAGCCACACACTGGAGGTTTTATTAGCTGTGTGCTGTCTGGAGGTGTTCATGGGTCAAGTGGGGATTTGTCCTGGGTTTCTTTGGACCTGACAGTCCAGAAGACAGGGTGTTAAAAATCTTTCGGAACAATCTTCACATTGTCAAGAAGACTGGTTACAGGATGGCCTTTCTAAAGCCCATGGTGGCTTTTTAAAGCAATTTCCACCATTATAGATTGAGTCCCTTCTCATTGTAAAATTCTATGGCTTTGGTAATATTTATTTCTCTCTCACAATGACGACAAATATGGGTGCCAGGCACACAACCAATGTTCCCCTCAGCAGCAGCCCTGGGCAACACCAGATAAACAGCTGTCTTCTGGGGCATATGAGCACACCTAAACTGTTATTACATAAGCATTAATGTTTCCAATGGTTGTAAGCCAGTAAATGCTGTATTTATAATCTTCAACAACAAATCTCTGTCAATGACTAAAAGAAATTATTCTTTTCACTGTGGGAGCTAAGTATTCCGGATAAAGGTGGCTAGGGCGTAACTTCTCCATGAAGGCCAAGGGTTGTTCTTTTTATTCTAGTTTCAAAAAAACAAGTGCATTAGCCACAAATTTTAAGGGAAGTTAAATTCACCTGACTGGGTATTTAAAGTTGCTCTTGACTGTGTCTGCAAGGGTTTCCTAGTCTGCAGGCCAGCTCAGTAATGGGATGCCAAGCAACCTTCTAGGTGAAAGAACATGAGAATAGATGAAGGCTTTCTTAGAGACAGAAGGAGACCTCCACACTGGTCCTCACTGAAAGGAAACACAAAGATGAGAATAGGGAGAAAATGGAAGTATTTAAGGAATTTTCCCTTAATTCTTTGTGCTTATTTATTCTCTTAAATCTTCTGCCCCGGAGCCTTCTTTCCCTTTCCTTAGCCTAACCCAATGTTTAAACTTGCCTGGATTTCTTTTGTGTTCAAACTACTTTCCACAGTCCTAAGTATGCAGAGTTCTTGCCCAACTTCACGCATCTGAGCCCGGTGGTTTCCAAACTTGGAATCCCTTGCCCCTACCCCCAGCTCCTCTCATGCCTCTTACTCCCCCATACTTCGAGAGACCTCTGCAAACCTGGATGCCTTTCTCTTCCCTGGCACACGGGCAATTGTTACTTGGGTTTCTGAAGGCTTTGTTCACTTGTTTGCCTGTTTTAAAGATGTTTTTATTTTTATGTGTATGTGTGTGCCTGCACGTGGGTACCCTTGAAGGCCAGAAGAGAAGTGTTGGATCCCCCGAAGCTGGACTTACAGGTTGTGAGCCACCTGATATGGGTACTGGGAACTGATCTGGGTCCTCTATGAGAGCAACAAGTGATCTTGACCACTGAGCCATCTCTCCAGCCCCTAGCCTATCTCTTTACCTCCTCACATGTTTTCTCACACAGCACTTCATCCTGATGGTTTATGTTTTATCACTGTGTCCCTGGCATGTGAGATCTTGCCAAACAGGGATTTATTGTTTATAGCCCCTTCATCAGGACTCAAATCAAGTATAACATAATAGATCATCAATAAAGGTTAATGATACAGCCTTTTGTCATCCAATCATCTTTAATACACAAAATTAGAGAGCAGTCACTTGCTATTTTTTGCTCCAGAATTTGAGTAAATAAATTACTCTGTGTGGTCTTCTCCCAACTGTAAGGATTAGTCATTTAACATGAATGATTGTTGTCAAGCAGCAATTAGATTAGAAGAACATTGTATTGCGAAGGTGTGAGGGTGCATTGTGTGATGTGTGCAGCATACATGTGTTGCATGTATGGGAGTGAGCAAGTGCTTGTCACTGTCACATCAGATGTCTTCCTTTCTCGCTGCTTTATTCTCCAGAGACAGGGTCTCTCACTGAATCAGAAGCTTGCTCTTGCTATTAGGCAATGAACTTACAGGACTCACTTTATCTAAACTCGTAATGATGTAGTTACAAGCATTTTCAAGCAGGCAATTTTGCATGGATGCTGGGGATTCAAACTTAAGTTGTTCTGCCTGCACAGAACAGATTCTACCCACTGAGTCATCTACCAGCTCTCAGAATATTTTCTTAAAGCAAGACGTTCATATTTTCTTGGAGCTTATATCATCTTTTTCAGCTAACATTGTGTGTGTGGTGTGTTTGTGTGTTATGTGTGTTCTGTTTGTATGTGTATTTGTGTGTCTGTGTGTGTTTGTACATCTGTATGTTTTTATGTGTGTGGTGTTTTGTGTGTGTTGTGTTTATATGTGTAGTGTGTTCATGGGTGTTTGTACATGTGGTATGTTTTGTGTGTTTCTGAGTATGTGCATCTATGTATGTTCTGTGTGTCTGTGTGTATGTTTGTGTTTGTTCTGTTTGTGTGTGTATTTGTGTATCTGTGTGTGTTTGTGTGTGTTGTGTTTGTGTTGTGTGTGTATGTGTTGTGTTTGATGTGTTTGTGCATGTGGGGGGTGTTTGTGTATGGTATGTTTGTGTGTGTGTCTGCGTGTCTTGTTTGTATTGTGTTTGTATGTGTATTTGTTTGTTTCTGTGTGTGTTTGTGTGGTTTGTGTGTGTTTCTTTATATATTTGTATTGTGACAGTTACTTGTTATCTTGACAGGATCTGGAATCACTTGGGATATTAACCTCTGAAGCGGTAGCTAACTAGGTTAGTTGATGTGGGAACTGTAACTGTAGATGAAAGTATTTACTAGATAGTGGAACCCTAGAGTGTATAAAATGAAGAAAGTAAGCTGAGCACTAGTTTACATTCTTCTGTTTCTGTTTCCTGGTTGTGGATGTGGTATGACCAGCTACTTCATGGTCCTGCTTCCCTGATTTCCTGAAATGATGGCTATGACCTTAAACAGTGGGCTAAAACAAACCCTTCTCCTTTAGTGCACTTTTCTCAGAGCCCATTATCACAGTATAGAAAAGGATATCAGCATACATATATGTATACACTTTTACAGTGACATTGACAGTTCTGCTTCTTTAAACATATGCATGTTGCATGGCAACCATGCACCTGAAGCAGCACTTGGCATTAGTGGTCACGGTCACAGTCAGTGATACTTCATCACATCTTCCTTCTCAGTAATTGTCAGGGAAGTACCTGATGGTTTTCGAAAACAAAATACATTTGTAGTTGTTTCTCTTTCAGTGTTACTTGCTCCTCTGAATATCAAGATAACTTCCTCTGTAATTCCCACAACCCAGCCATGGATGGGTGGAATGGCTTAAAAGAGGGTTGTCTTTACACCAAACAGCCCTTTCTTGAAGGTGCTCAAATCTTGTTCTCACCTAACACCACCCAGGGGTTTGTCTTGTGTCACTCATCAGCAGAGGGTCCTTCTGCTCCATTCAGATACAAATCAGGAATATGCACATTGTTCCCTTGGTGTTTCAACTCCAAACTTTGAGTAACATAGCCCTTAGCTCTTAGAATTACAACTCTAAGCCTCAAATGCTAGAGGCCATCAGCTCTAAGGTTACTGCTCAGCTCTAAGCCTCTCCCCATGGTTCCTGGCTAGAACTAGTAGTCCTGGTGTCTCTCTAGAACTCTCCAGGCCCAGGCCTATCATTCTCCCCAGTCTTTGACTTTCTGCAGTCTCGGTTCCCAGCCACTCTCAGGAAGTCTTCAGCAGCACTCTAGCTGTGGTCTGCCACTCAAAGCAGCCTGCTCTGCCCCCTTGAGCCCTGCAAGGAAAACCAAAACAAAAGGACTTCTTCAGTGGCAGCCTCTGAATATCTTTTCAGTTCAGTTTTGGTGAAGTAAAGCAGTCAATGTAAAGAAGAAAGGGTGGGAGAAGTTGGCAAAGGAATGCAAGAGAAATAACTCGGAGATGCAGTTATATAAGCTAGGCTTTACAAATGTTTAGTGCCCACCAGGCATAATGGTCCAGAGGCAGGAGGATTGCTGTGAGTCTGAGACCATTCTCATCTACATCGTGCTCTAGCACTCAGAACTACATAGAGAGATTCTGTCGGGAAAAAAAAAAGAAGAAACATCCAGATGTGATGGTGCATGCATGTAAGCCCAACACTAAGAAGGCAAAGGCAGGGGGATGACCCAAAGATTAAGGCCAGACTGGTCAAAATTACAAATTGCAGGCCAGCCAGGACTACGTAAGCAAACTATGTCTCCAATAAAAACAAAAATAAAAAATGTTAAAGGTGATGAAATAAAAGAAAAAAAATAGCTACTCATGATAAGAAAAGCTGGTTCAGCAGTTCCTTCAGGAGGAGGCTTACTAGACAATAAGCAGCAAGCCGGAGGCACAAAGCAAGGCGTCAGAATGTGTGAGTGTTCACACATTCACATCCAAAGGCCAGAAACATGAAGGTGTGAGGTGAGGCTGGTTTGAGGACCAGTGAAATCCCTGCCAATAAATGGTTTTGTGAAACTCTTCTTGTTCTATTAGATTGGCAATGCAGAGACTAGAACCGGGTGCCAAGAAAGTGATCATCAAACTGTTAGCTAGTCAGGCAAGGATTCCCCCAGACCGTTTGTCCCAACCTGGCCTCCTTAGAAACAGGTCAATGCAGATCATTGTCAGGGATACATGGAATTTGCTCGGACTCTATCCTTCCTGTCTGCCATTTCTCAAAGGTAGTGTAGGGGGGTCAGGGCCATGGATGTAGGCATATCTTGGAGTTCACCACAGAGTCTGCCAGTTACAGTCGGTCTGCATGGATAGACAAAAGAGTTCATCACCTCTGGGCCGAGAGCTTGGCAGGCATTTTGGATGGAATGGCAATCTGGGGTATGGCAGATATTGGGAGACTGTACCAACACATTGCAGTTAATGGTTTCAGTTCCTCACTCTTCCCAGATCGCCGCTCAACAAAGATTCCCATCTCCAAGGACATTTCTGCAGCCTTTCCTAATAACAGTGAAGAATACTTAATGTGAAGACATGTTTGATTCTCAGTTAGGATTTCTTGATGAGTATTTAGATTCAGAGTCAAATCTGAGGAATCAGATTCCAATTACATTCATTTACTTGATTTTTTAGAATGGAATGTGTGTGTGTTTATGTGTGTGTGAGTGTGTGTTTGTGTGTGTGAATGTGTGTTTATGTGTGTGTGTGAGTGTGTGTGAATGTGTGTTTATGTGTGTGTGAGTGTGTGTGTTTGTGTGTATGTGTTTATGTGTGTGTGTTTATGTGTGTGTGTGAATGTGTGTGTCTATGTGTGTGTGAGTGTGTGTGTGAATGTGTGTTTATATGTCTGAATGTGTCTGTTTATGTATGTGAGTGTGTTTATATGTCTGTGTGAGTGTGTGTTTATGTGTGTGTTTGTGTGTGTGTGAATATGTGTGTTTATGTGTGTTTGTGTGTGAGTGTGTGTTTGTGTGTGAGTGTGTGAATGTGTGTTTATGAGTGTGAGTGTGTGTGTTTGTGTGTGAGTGTGTGTGAATGTGTGTTTATGTGTGTGAATGAGTGTGTTTATGTGTGTGTGTTTATATGTGTGTGTGAATGTGTTTATGTGTGTGAGTGTGTGTGTGAGTGTGTGTGTTTATGTGTGTGTGAATATGTGTGTTTATGTGTATGTGTGAATGTGTATGTTTGTGTGTGAGGGAGTGAGTGTGTGTGAATGTGTGTGTTTATGTGTGTGTGAGTGCATGTGTGTGTGATGTGTGTGTTTATGTGTGTGTGAATGTGTGTGTTTATGTGTGTGAGTATGTGTTTATGTGTATATGAATGTGTGTGTTTATGTGTGTGTGAATGTGTGTGTTTATGTGTGTGTGTGAATATGTGTGTTTATGTGTGAATGTGTGTGTTTATGTGTGTGTGAATGTGTATGTTTATGTGTGTGTGAGGGAGTGAGTGTGTTTGAATGTGTATATTTATGTGTGTGTGAATGTGTGTGTTTATGTGTGTGTGAGTGAGTGTGTGTGTTTATGTGTGTGTTGTGAATGTGTGTGTTTATGTGTGTGAGGGAGGGAGGGAGTGTGTTTGAATGTGTGTGTTTGTGTGTGTGAATGTATGTGTTTATGTGTGTGTGAGTGAGTGTGTGTGTTTATGTGTGTGTTGTGAATGTGTGTGTTTATGTGTGTGAGGGAGTGAGTGTGTTTGAATGTGTATATTTATGTGTGTGAATGTTTGTTTATGTGTGTGTGAGTGTGTGTTTATGTGTGTGTTGTGAATGTGTATGTTTGTGTCTGTGTGTGTGTGAGGGAGTGAGTGTGTATTGATTTTTCACATTTGAAGCAAATGTGAGGGAGCATATGGCAACCATTTTCTCTTTTTTTCCCCCCATCAAAACCTGAAGTATGAATTAGAAAATTGGAGACTTTCTAAACAGGCATTGAAATTAGAATGAGACCTAAAAGTCATACTGTTTTCCAATCCCCAACCTCTTCCACGCTCCCTCTCTCTTCCTCCCCTTCCTCTCCCTTCCTTCCTCCCTCCCTTTTCCATTCTCTAGTATGGATTCCCACCCCACCAAGTCTTACCAATCCAGATGTTAGACTCTCTAAAAACTGCTACTCCTAGCAGTGAGAAACTTCCCCAAGGGCTAATGGACAAATGGAACAAAACCATAGAAATATATGTCATCTCTGGGGCTCTTTCAGTGTGTGGATTCTTTTTCTTTTGTTAAAGTCAATCCTTGTGAAAACATTAATTAATTATGGTATATTTCTGACCTCATGTTTGAAGATGCAGGCACTACTTCTCTCCCTGCTCCCAAATAATTGTGACTCTAAAACTTAAGTCCATAGAAGCTAACGGGATGGTACAAAGACATTATTACAGATTTTACCAGAATCATAGATTTTTTATACTGTCTTCTCAGTATATATGGCATGACCAACACGTTTCTAAGAACCCAGGGAATATAAAAGGAAGACGCGAGACTCTTCTCCTGTGTCTGAGTAAAGCAGTAGTAACCTGCAGAAAACGAGATGACCACAGTCAGGGACTTTCGAAAGCTCTTGTCGCGGTTGAATGACGTGGGTAATAGAACTGAGAACTGCCCCTCTCCATTCCATCCTGGAGATCTACAGTGTCCTTTGGGGTTACCCTAAACCCAGAGCAAGGAGAGAATGGGGGACGGTCAGGGACAGGTACAGAAGAAACAGAGCCAGCATATGCTCTGAATTCAGAGGGCCAGCATCCTATGGAAGAAAAACAAATAAATATGATATTTATTTCTAGGCTGTCCTACTGGGTTTTGTTAGCATTTTTAGTTATTCACAAAGATTGACACCCTAAGCATATAAGTGGTGACTGTGCTCAATATATATATATATATATATATATATATATATATATATATATATATATA
>LOJH01001529.1:6956-30304 GCA_001685095.1 Ellobius talpinus
TCTCTCTCACTGAGAGTTAAACAGTCATGTGTGAATGTATTTTAAGTTTAAGGAAAACAACCAAAACTATCCCTTGCATGTCTCTATGTGAAGTACGTTCATTTCCTAACCATGTATTAATGAGATGCTTTTTTTCAGTAGAGAAATGAACAGGAGGAGATTCTTTGTTTTCAAAACAAGTAGTCCCAGAAAACAAGGTTACAACGTTGTACGAAAAGAACAGGAAACTTCCCCTTGTCGTGAATGTGAGGTGTCAGCAAATCTGCCGCTGCTGCGTGGGCACAGGTCACCATGTCTGTTGAATCCCCAAGTCTACTTGGGGATTCAACAGACATCAAACTCAGTTCATCCAATTTATGAGACAAGCATTTTCCCAACTGGGTCATTTCCCAGACATGGTACCAAGATTTCTCTGGCTCAGCCTTGTGCTGCTCACTCATGGCTGACTGCATCCTCCCTGCAAGCAGACCTGGGAGAAGACTTGCAGGTGTCTTTGAGGATACCACTTATTTGGCTAAAATATTTACATATTGAAATTGCATGAACTTCCATGTGTAGGGATAAGTTATTACAGGTTTCCTTATATTTTGATGTAGAAATGCATGCATGCCTACCTCCTTGGGAACTAATTCTGAATTTAATATAGAAAAATGGTAAGGGTGTCTTCTTTGGGCTACTTTCTATTTCTAGCAGAGCGGCGTAGGGCTGTCTGGGATTTTGACCTATATCACGTGAGAATTGAAGCGCCACTCTTGGTTGACAGACTGATGAAAGAAACAGAATGTGGAGACTATCTGGGGTCATGATGGTTGTGCACGGTGGTTGTGTTGAGGGCAGTATGATTTGATTACCTCTGACCTGTTGCCTGAAAGAATCTGGAATAAGTGATTTTTAAATGGTACTTACTCTATTTAATAATAAAGCTCATCAGTCTATCAATTAAAAATTGGTGTGGTCAACACTAGCTTCCTTGGGGACCTATGGGCTTCCCTGCCTTTGATGTTTATTTCCAGAGTTAATGTTTTCAGACTTTCATACTACTACTTTTTAAAAATAAATAAAGGGGTTTTGATAGACTCAATTAAAATCACAATGAATATTGCTGTATATATATATATATATATACACGAGAAGAGCCAAAATCTGGAACACAGAGATCAAATGCTGTCTAGATTACTCATATATCTTGCTGGATGCATTGTGCAATGAACGGTATAGTGATTTGGATGGTAATTTGGTAGTGTCATATAAAATGAAACATGCCTTCATGTATGTTTAGATACTAAGAAGCATGATTTAGTTACTTGGCATACTCAGAGAATCTAAAATGTACACACAGGCATAACTTGGTCATGGGTGTTTATAGTAGATTTGTTATTAATTTTTGGAAGAGTCCAAAATGATTCTAGTCGGTAAATCGGTAAACTGCAGCAAAGCTAAATAATGAATTGTCCTGAAAAGATATGAGCTATCAATTCAGGAAAACACAGAGTAGAAACTGAAATGCATGTTGCTGAGGACCAGTCTGAAAAGGCAGCGTATTGTGTGATTCTGGCTATACTGCTCTCTGCAAAAAGCCAAGTTCTTGAGATTCTAAGGTAGTGGCTGTCAGGGGTTAGTTGGGGAGAAAGACATGAATAAGTGGATGCTAAGATCTTTAGGGCAGTGGAAACACAGAGTATGATACTATACTGGTCATTATGCATGTTTATATATGCATGTAAATGCATATGATAAATGTATATAAGTGCATGATGTGTAGTACCAAGAGTAAACTACAAGGTTAAGTGTGGACTTTGGGTGACAATGATGTGTCCAGATAGGCTCTCATCAATTGTCAGAACCGTACCACCCTGCTAGAGGGATGCTGATCCTACAGGGAGGGATGTTGGTCATGGAGGAGTCTAAGTGTGTGTGGGAGGAGGGAGCAAATGGGAAGCCTCTGCCCTTTGCTTTCAGTTCTGTTGAGAACCCAAAATTAGTCTGAAAAAAAAAAAACAGAGTTAAAAAGTTTAATGATAACAATTTCCTACATTCCTAGAAAATTGTTTTCAGCGAAGCCATTTTCAGGGAAAAATGATGCTATTGTTTGGCCCTTCCTTATCATTTCCCTCCTGCTGGGATGCAGAGCACTGAGGAAATGTTAATTTTTTTTATTAAAAAGGAAACAATGTATAGTGACACGTAGTCCCAACTATTGCGTTTAAATTTTTATTAGATGTGTTAATCCATCTAATTTAAGAAAAGTGAAAAGAGTCACCAACTAGTGTTGGCGTTATAGAAAAAATAAAATCACTTTTCCACTTGAACATTTTAAATTTTATTTTTGCATAAACAGGGGATTCTTGCGATTTAAAACTCACAAGAAGTGAGAAGTATCGTTTATTAAGAGGTCAGAGGGCTAGTTCTTGGGGTAGCAAAGCCAGTTACCAGTCCTTGACTATCATTCTAGAATTTGTTCCTGCTTGTAAAAACAGATTATCTTCCGTCTTTCTATCTGAAAGGTTTCATATCATATATCCGATTCCTCTTCACCCAAAAGATGATCTTCTGTTCTGCTCTCTTTTCAGTTACACCTTTCTCACTAGTGCAGCATTGGTATGGTTCTTTATTGCACAAGAAAAATATTAAAATGCACTTTTGGCGCCAATTGTAATCTTGTGTTCATTTTTCCTTACTAAATTGAAGGGCAGGTGGTATGGATTTAATGCCTTGGAATTTCATTGAGAGTCTGCTGAAATTACAAAATAGTTCTAAGAGAGTTAAAGCTTTTAAGATGTGATCCTCCCCTTCCTAGAAAAACCATTTTGTGGTCATGAATACCAATGCTGAGTTCTTTAAATGGATCTCACTGTTGTTGACAAAAGCAATTGTTTGTACATTTATCTTCATCCCCGTTATGCATCGATGTCTTGGTTGTCTGTTGTTTGGAGTCAGGAAAGGCTGATAATATGTGTCTAGTGTGCTTTCAGGTTCTATGGGAGATATTGTGATGTTTCTCTTTAGAGCTGATCCCACAATGAGATAGTTTCTAGGTCTCTCTGCTTCTAGGACTGTCCTATTTAGTCCCGGCAAAGTTCTAAGAACTGATGGAAAACCAAATTGAACCAAGCCAAAATAAAATGAAATAAAACAAAACATTTGCTTCTTACTCGTAAGGAACCAGGATTTTAGTGGTTGGAATAAAAAACAAAACAAAACAACAAGAATGAAACCAGCTAATGTTAAGTTAGCAAATTCATTCTCTACATAATGATCAGACATCAGATGGCCAGGAAGTTTCAATTTTAAACATTTGAATTAATTATGGTGGGAAAGAAGGTAGAGCCTACTGGGATTAATGAGGTACAATACTTCTACATTTACTCTAGGGAAGGCATTTTGCAACATGACGATTTTTTTCATCATAGGTAACATTCATTTATTTAAAAACAGCTAAATGCCAAGCAAAATTATAGGTACCAAAGATGCAGTAGCTGAGGAGAAACCCAAACACGAGTCTTGACTTGAATGAAGTTTATCTGGTATGGAGTTTGATTTCCAAGGCTGAGGATGTGTGAATGGTTTGGCCATGTCCACAGAGGCTCTGCGTCGTAGCATCCTGACTCCATTATGCTGGCTACTGATGCTGATTCCAGCCAGATACGACACCATGGAGCCATGCATAGAAAACCCCTTGCTCCAGTCGCTTACATCCTTAGCGCCTGCAAGGTTCTAAGAAGTGACGGGAAGCCAAGCCCACCAAACCAAAATGAAATGAAACAGGAGAAAAACAGATAGGTGTTTCAACCTTAAGGGGCCTGGATTTTAATAGCTAGGGATGGGAGTCTGTGGGGGGGCGGGGGTTAACAGCTAGCAAATGCTGTCAGACTGCTTTTGAATAGTTTCCTTGGTTCGTTGCCGTTTAATTTGAGCTGATATTTAATTGTGGCCTTTGCTCACATTGCTCTCAATTAGGACTGAAGAAGTGCGTCTTACACTCTTGAAAAAACACATCCCCCAGCCACCTAAGTGCCTCAGTTCCTGTAGGGAAGGGCACCGTGGATTTTCTTCAGGCTCAGGTTGCCCGCCTCTCACTTCCCACCCACAGCTGCGCATTTGAATATTCAGTAGCGAGGTGGGAAGGAGGAGTCAGCTGCTCGGGGTGGATGATGCTGGCTCTAGGCTTGAGCTTTCGCTGGGTGATGGGCTCAAAATTCCAGGAGAACCTGGGACGCCTGAGATGTTTGAACTCTGAAGCTTCCAATAGAAAACACATTTATGATGAATGATCTTAAATTAAATTTTAATGGCCTCTAAATTGTAGATAAGCACTCGGCAGAAGCAGTCTCCTTGTGCGGATAAACATCATTAGCGTGTAAGTGGGAACAGTTCTTTGGCTACTATTTCCCTCCGGGTTTTCTAACAGTTCCATGGATCCTTTTCTGCCTAATACGAATGCCAATAAGCGTTTTTTCCTGACTTCCCCAGCCTGCCTCCTGAGTTAATAGCTGGCTTTTGACTTGTCGCTTGTGAAAAAAGAAGCAAAAGGGCAAGTTCCCAGCTGAAGTGAAACCTTACCTGCCATCCGCAAATGCTGGCTGTGCCAGCTCCTCCTGATCCTTCAACTGGCAGGAAACCCTCAGAGGCCCACCTCCACAGCCTAGCAAGCTCCTGGCTTAGTCACCTCCGTGGGATGAAGGCTGACACAGTGTACTGTCGGGCCTCAGGTGCTCCTGCAAGGCGCAAGGCAGCTGGGAAGCCTGGCTCCATTCCCCAGAGGGTATGGAGTTTTGACTTCTCAATTTGTTCTTCCATTTGGCCAACCCTTTTTCTTCTCCAGCCTACCCTTTCTGGTTTGAGTGGAGGTGTGGGAACATGGTGGGAGAGAACATGGAGACGTGGGGATACAGGGCTTCTGAAAAGGGCCACGTGGTTCAGCAACCTCTGCTAGTCTAAATGGCCACAGCTTGAATGGCCTGATAGGTAGACAGACATGCTCACCCTCCCAAAGACACAAGTTATAAACAAACCCCAGAAAGCTGGGAGAAGACAGGCAACCTTAGGCTTTCCCATTAGGCCCTAGAAGGAGGCGCCAACAGATAAAACTTCAATCCCATCGAACACACCTCTGAGATAAATGTGTTTCTCCCCAGAATTGTGTTCTGAATACCTGCATATTGGTTTGTTTGCTTTTTGTTGAATCAATTTTTTTTTGCTTTATCTCCACTTGATTATCAAGACAAAAAGTAGTACAAACAACATTTTCCTACTAAGGTCTATGCATTCCCGTCTTTTCTTCTTGCTGGGATAAAAAGGCCAGATTAAAACACCTTGAGGGAGAAAGGGCTCGTTTTAGTTTATACTTCAAGGCTGTAGTCCATCTGGCAGCAGCAGCAGGGGTTTGAGGTGGCTGGTCACATCGTCTTCGGAGTCAGGAAACACTGTTGGTGGGTGCTGTGGCTCAGTGGGCTTTCTCTGTTTTTTATGTAGTCCGGGATCGCATCCTACCAAAAAGAAACACGTTCCGGGATCCTATCCCACCGTATAGAAACACCACATTCTGAGTGAGACTTTTCACCTTCGTTAACTCCATCCAGATAACCCCTTACCGACACATTTAGCAGTTTGTCTCCTAACTCAGTGGTCCTCAACTTTTCTAATGCTAATTAACGACCCTCGAATACAGTTCCTTATGTTGCGGTGACTCATAAAATTATTTTCGTCATGCTTCATAGCTGTCATTTTGCTTTTGTTATGAATCATAATGTTAAATATCTGATATGCAGGATATCGGTATGTGACCCCTGGGCAAGGATCATTCGACACCAAAAGGGATTGTAACCCACATGGTAAGAACCAGTGTCTTAGGTGATTCTAGATCTTACTAGGCTGACAATAACAACCATTGCAGTCTACAGTTTCTAGGATGACTGGGAATGTTGATAACAGGGAAGATCTTCTCAGTGCTGTCACCATGAATAATGTTGGAGTTCAAGAGGAATTTGTAGGAATTAATGGGTGAGGACTTCAAAATATGAAAAGTTATTGACCTCAGCATGTCAAGTTGATCACTTATCTAACTTTTACTAGAAGAAATTTTCTTTTGTTCTTCTAAATAATCTTGAATTGTGCATCCATCTCCAGAGCTAGAACCAGGTAGCCCAATGACTCACAAAACTTGCCCTGAGAGTTTAACTTTGGTGGAAAAGGGGTAAGATAACCATCTTCCAACTTCGGCCTTGGCACCTCGATTTGAAAGAGCCGGTAAAATATTGTTCCTCTGCTGAAGCTCATTTCTTATTAGCTGCACATTACCAGATTGATGTCTTTGCCCTCCAAGAAGCCCGTCGTGTTTCCTGGTGCTTTACTGGGATAAATCCATTATGATGTTGGCATGTTGCCAACTGGTTTGACACACATATGAGCCTGGATGAGAGCTCTGCAGAAGTTTTAATTGGCTGGCATCCTCTTGTGGGAATTTCAGGCTGTCTCCAAACTTGATTTTTCAAGTGTCACTGACCAAGTCAGGAATTAATCATCTGTCCCTTTTCACATTATTACTTACAAATTGAGAGCTGACATTTTATGCTAATATATTCTCCAATAAACTGTGCCAGCCTTTTTTTGCTAATGAAGCAAAAATATCTTTCCAATTAGAGGTCATCTTATAGATGGGAACTATCAACCCACTTTCCCAGGGACCAAGTGCTTTGTTTCTGTCCCTGATAGCCAGGGCAAAGTAACCGAGGAGGGTGTGTCCCTGATAGCCAGGGCAAAGTAACCGAGGAGGGTGTTGGAACAGGATATAGCTGTGATCTGGCTATCTGCTCGCCATGGCAAACGTCAGCGAGAGTCTGGGTCTTCAGGAGTAGGATATTTATGAGTCAGTGGTCCAAGGTTCATTCACGTCAAAGGGCAGAATTGAGAGTCTAAGAATGATCCAGAGAAAATGATACTATGTGACTTTTCCTTCCTGTCCCTGCTTGCCTGAATTTTTATATAAACAGCATTAGATTCCACTGAGTGCAAGATGAGGGAAAAGAGAAATAAACGACAGATCCGAATAGGTAGGATTATGCTATTTTAAACACTTGCATAGATTAAAAAACCTCTCACACTCACCAAAATAAATGTCACTTTGAAATGAGGAATTATCTGTATGCCCCTCTCTTCTCATAGTATTTTAAAGCTCAGAGGCCAGAGCTTGCTTGCCTTCCAGTTCCATTCTGTCCATGGTTCAACAGTGTCTGGAGCTTTGTGGTGTTCAATAGAACTAACACTGTGGGATGTTAGCAGCTAAGGGGTGGACAACAGCCTTGGTTACAGTAAAGTCACCAGATGTGGGTCGGAACTGATGTGAACTGCCGGGCACATGTTTGCAGCTTCCTCCATCAACTGCCCTTTCCACATAGCAGGGAGCATTCAGAGCCCCAGATCAAAGGTATTCATCCATGCTTGGCAAACATATGGAACAGGCTCTAAGATCCAAGGCAAGGGGCAGCCCTTAGAGCTTCCAAAGATGAAGTGGAAAAGAATTCATTCAGAGGCAGAGGAGGAGAGGTGGGAGAAAGAGCTTTTCCAAGGATTGATCAATGAAGCAAGACAGGGAGGTACAGCAGCAGAAAAATATCAAAAGGAGAGAGGCATAGACACTCGCACACTCTCTCTCACACACACACATGTACATGCACACGCATGTGTGTGCATGCGCACACATACACACATGCGCGCACTCTAGGCTTGACTTTGACTTGGCCTTTAAAAGTCGTCTTTCTGCCGCTTTGAAGACAGAGCCATGACTTGTACTTCCTTTGCAAGAATATTAAAACACGTTATTTATTTAAAAAGTAAAGACCCTGCAAACCATCAAAACTTCCTAGAGACAGCAGTCACAAATCTTACCTATAAAGCACTCACTAGCAGCTGTTAAGAGCACCAGGGAGAAACGTGTCCACAGCGAGTCTGGTCACTTTTATGTCAAATAAGCAGCCACCAGCTGCCATGATAACTGCATTTTAAAATCCTTTTAAATTCTCCCTGTCCAATCCCAGCTATTTTCTGTGACACTTTTTATTTAAACTTTTTTTTTTTTTAATGAAGGAAGTATGGGTGGGGGAGACCAGGTCAAAAAAGAAAAAGATTTCTTTTATGTCTTTTTATATGTAATATATCTTTTAAATGTAGTTTATTTAAGGATAAAAGAGTCCCTGGACATCTATGAAATGTAAATCTTGCACAATGAATAAACAATGACATGTGGTTGCTCTGGCTAGGAGTATCAGTCATATGTAATGGAAAAAGAAATCCCATTGTTTGGAAATAGGTCCTCCAGTAATCTTAAAGATTTATTACTAAGTCCTTATTCATAGGAAGAAAATGTTAGGATTCATCTTTCACAACCTTATTGTGATCAATTTTGTAATTGGTGAGCTTTTGTTCCACTAAGCACAAATATTGTATCGAAAAATCTAGAACATGTGGCCAAATATATAGGAGAGCAGTAAATTCTGTAATGCAGGCAATGATGAAAGTATTGCCTAGATATTAGTCTTCTCTAGATAATTAGCATGTACTCTTCATTCTAAAAATGATGAGTTAGTGGTTCTAAACCTTCTTAATGCTGCAACCCCTTAATACAGTTCCTCACGTTGTGTTGACCCCCGACCACCATTACTTTTGTTGCTCCTTCAAAACTGTAATTTTGCTAGTGTTATGAATCTTAATGTAAGTATCTATGCTTCCCAATGGTCTTAGGTAACTGCTGTGTGGTCCAGTTGACTCCCGAGGGATTGAGACCCATAGGTTGAGAATGGCTCCTCTAAGATCACGGTTCTTTTGAAATAAGGCAGACACTCTCCAATTCTAATTTGAAGGGACTCCCTCATTCTTGCAAGTAACCCCAAGTTTTTAAGACTCCTCTTCAGGCATGGAGTGAAGGAGGAGGAAGTTGCTGTTTGTGTTCTTACGACACTGTGGGAAATCTCCGCCGGAATATAGGAAAGCGTAATTTGTAATTGACGATGAGTCTTTAAATGAAAACAGTCCAGTGAGCCATTATATATAGAACACTTCCTGTGAGTTCTAAGCAATAACTGGTAGCAGAATATGTCCTTGAGAGTGAATCTGTTTTCAATTACTGTCTCTTGCTATATCAACATCTTTGTTAATGGTCATTAAATCCATGCTAATTATCCTGAGTCTGATGAGAAGTTCCATGGTGAAGGTGGTTGTCACCAAGCCTGACAACCCGAGTTCAGTTCCTAGAACAGTCATATCCTGTGACCTCCACACAGGCACAGTACGATGCCCACTCCCACCAGACACAAGACAAATGCAATCCATTCCCGCTTATCGTCTTGGTAGTGGGTCACTGAATACCTTCAGATCTAGAACTCTTCATGAAACACATTTGTACGTATTCCAAAACCCCATAGTTCCAAATGTTTACAAGTACAGAACCCTTCAACTTAGGGTCCAACAGTTGATGGATCTGGGAAGTGCTGCAGTTCTTTGAAGATTGGTACTAAGTGTTCTAAAAGCAAGAATGGAGGAGCTGATCATTTCAAAAGATCTTAACACGTGGTTATTGAAATCTGAAACACAAAGGTAACAGAACTCATCATTTTGAAAGCATTAGGGACTTTTCTTTATTCTCCTTCCTACCTTCGCCCTTCCTTCCTCTATTCCTCTCTCCCTCCCTTCCTCCTTCTGTCCCTCCCTCTCTTCTGTCCCTCCTTCAGTTCAATCTTCTGATTTACAAGATGAAATCAGACACAAGGAGTGGTGGTAAGAGTCTGGAGACCTGTGGCGCTGGGGAGCACCGCTACATTCCAGGTTCTCCCTGTGCAGTACCGTGTAATATTCACAAAATGCCTGTGAATTTGGAGTTATTAATCTGCTTTTGGAGATGGAGTCGTAGGTCCAAAAAGGGTAGAGCGGAGTTTGAATTGAGCTGAATTTTGCCCAGAGCCTCAGAACTGTAACAGCTCCAGAACACTTTAGGCAGTTATGCCCTATTTACTAGGATATTTGTGTTTTAGCCAAGTTTGCTACAAAGTACATTTTTCCCCCTGAGGAAAACTCTCCTTTGATAAGGGTTTATATTACACTGTTTCAGTCTGCTTGCCAGTATTCAGGTTTTACAGGGATTGGGGCTGTGTCTACTGTTTTCATTGCAGACATGGTATGTGGAAGGCTGGGGGATGCTAAATAAATATTGAACATGTGACTGAGAAAAACCATCTGTAGACACAAGAGAAGCACAGTGAAAAGTGAAAAGCGAGTAGTATGTATTTGAGGAGAAAGATTACAATCAATTAATCAACTATTTCAATTATTTAATATTTATGGAAATGATGTAATATAAATAATGCAATATTTAAGATGACAGTTTCTGTGTATATACATGTTTGTGTGTGTATGTATGTGTGCATGTGATCATGCACATACATATAAGCAGAGGCCACAGGTCAACATCAGCGATCTTCCTTAATCACTGCTCCGCCTAGTTTTTTGGAACAATGTGTCTCACTGAACTCAGAGTTCATGGATTGGGTAGACCTGCTTGCAAGAGCAAGCCCCCGACTTTCCCACCCTCCCATTCCTCCCAACCCCCAACACTGGGATTACAGTCACATGTTAGGTCCCTGATGTTTTATGTGGGTGAAAAGAGAGGATCTGAACAGAGTTTATTTGGGAGAGCCCAGAGGGACCATGACTTGAAGCCAGACCATGTGAGGAGGGTGGGGAGGGGGCAGGAAGAGGAGAGAGGAATTGTTGACCAAGAGGGGCAGCCTGGATCACGAGACTGGCCAGAACAGTAAAGTGTAAGCCAAAAAGACAAACATAATGACTTGAATGTGTGGTAAACACTTTATTGGCTAGGCCCTCTGTGCAGTCCTCAAAATAATAAAATTCTATATCATATTACAAATTAGTCATAAAGTATCTGAAAAACCAAATATATATCATGGACACAATATGTGCTACCTTTTTAAAAAATCAAGCCTTAAATATTAAATTATTTCAGCAAGTTTTTGTCATTTTCACTTTGGTATGTCTAACTTAAAATTCAGAATAATTTTTCTTATTTTTAGCTATTCTTGAAACTTGCTGAATTCTTTTTTACTGTGCGTGTTTTGTATCCTCCTTTAGCCTGATTGGGCAGCCAGTGATTCTCTCTCTTTATAGGTGTGCCTGTAGCGTTTCAGTATTTTTAAGTTCAGGAACACTGAGTATCCACCATGGGGTCTTTAGGTTAAACTTGTAGGGACTAGGGAAACTCTAGAGGAAGGAAAAGGGAGAAAAGACAGAAGGGGGAGAGAAAAGGAAAAGGGAAGGGGAAGGAGGAGAAAGGGGGAAGGGGGAGAATAAAGGAAGAGTGAAAGCAGATTAGTTCTTGGCTTTAAAGAAAGTCAAAGATCAAGTGGCACCTATCTCCTGAGCTCTGTAAGCATTGAAAACCACACATCCGACTTCAAGGAAAGTCCACACACAGCTGCCCCTGTGCTAAAACTTATGTTCCTATTCATCCTTCAGACAGAATTTACAGAGCACAGAGAAGTGCCAGTCATTGTCTGGCACCTAATAACTCATTTGTTGGAGCCTTAGTGGGATTAGCCAAGTGATTGTTGCCATGAAGATATGCTTATTAATGAGCAACCACATCCCCAAGTTCTCGGAGACATAGAGAACTTGAATCACATTGATTGGCTCTTGATCCATCCCGACTCAGTATTGTGTACTCACATTGCTGTGCTTTGGTGTTAATTTACTCAGATGCATCTGAAGTGATGTTATCGTCCCACACATGAATCCATGTGTTCTTTCTACCTTCTCACACCAGAACATATATAAGTTCCCACCCAAGGAAGTACAAGTTGAACACAGTTCTGATCACTCCCAGTTCCACTGTTAACGTTAGATTTTTCTCTCTTTTCCCCTAGTCAGTCAGGAAACCGGTATTTATTAAACACCCTAAAGGACAAGCTACATAAAGCTCTTGAGTGAGAATAATCTTTAGGTTATACTTCTGTTTCCCTTTCACTGCAGGAAGGAGACATTTATTTACGGTGCCTTTCCAATCAGCATGTTAAAATTCTTAACACGCATATATCATCTAGTGAAAGACCAAATGACTGAATGAGGAATTCATGAAGAGCCGTTTGCAAATTTAAGTGAAACAAATGATTAGTTTTGTTGCTTTTCCTCTTAGAGTGAAATGATCAAAAAACTATTATAATTCCTCCCTCTTAAAATCCAAGAGCCATGTAAATTGTTTATAATTTATTTCCTTGAGCATCATTTTTGGAAAAAAAATTCTGAGGTTGTGGGACCGGGAAATGAAAACATGCAAGATTCTGGATGCTTTTGTGAGGATGATTGTGGTTTTGAAGGTTTCTGTTCAAAGGACGTTCTTCTAGTGAGGTAGAAATCTGTCGTAGTCACTGTTCTTCCTTTTATCTAGTCCACCAGCTGAGTCACTTCCAGATTGCTTAGCAAGTCTGTGGTGGTTCCAGAACTTGTCAACCTCTAATCCACTCAGCTACGGATAATCTGGTCTTGAATGAACCATGGAGAACATAGTGATGAGATAGCCCTGGGTTTGGAATCAAACGCATCATGACTGGAATCTCCCTCGCTAATGAGCAGCTCAGAAAACCCTTAACTCCCATGAACCTCAGTTGTCTAACCTATTAAAGCAGGATTCTCCACTTTTCTCTTACAAAGTTAAGTGTTTTAAGACCAAAAACTAGATATGGAAAGTACAAAGCTCAATTTTGCTGTGTCCTAGGAACTCAGCAAATGGGTCTATTTCCTGGCTTCTCCCTACATTAAGGAGGGAAGGAGGAGGAGAATGAAGGTCAGAGAGATTGAACACTGGGGACTTAAGTCATTGGAAGCTACCAGCAACCCTGCCTTGACTCCTGAGCACTTCACAACATACTTCAAAGCAATTATTCTCTTATGAGGTTCATCATTAAAATCCTTTGGAAGTGGGCCTGGTCCACAAGCTCACATCTTGGTTGGTCTAAGATGAGCCTCAAATTCAGATCCAACTCAGAATTTTGTAATAGAGTCCTGAAATCCATGTTTTATTTGTGATATGGAGGCTCTTATTTAGGCCATATGGCACGAGGAAACCATACAACTCCTAAAGATCATGGTCATGCAACAAAGACTTTGGGATGAGCAAAACAGAAGCGCATGTGTGCTTTGGTTAGGGAGAAGATGGCCATTCCCTTAGAGGGAGTAAGGGTGCTAAGACCCACTCAAAAGCTAGTGATTGCTAGCATAGGTTTGAATAATGTGATTTGGGCCCCAAAAGTAATATTCCCAGACACATTGCATAGAGAAGATTTAAGTATTATATGATTGCAGTGTGCCGTTAATAGTTTAGGTGGTGGTGATTATGAGCCGGAGAACGCTCTGGTTTGAATGTTCGTGTCCCTTCACATTGAACCTTATTCTCTTATGCAGCAACAAGAGTTAAGCCAGACATTGGTGGTGCACACCTTTAGTCCCAGCACTCAGGAGGTAAAGTCAAGCAGATCTCTCAGCCCGAGGCCCGTCTGGTCTACAGAGCTAGTTCCAGGGCAGTTAGGGCTACACAAAGAAACCCTGTCTCAAAAAAAAACAAGACAAATAAACAAACAACAACAACAAAAAGTTAAGCCATTAGACAATTAAGTGATGAAGACGCCGTTTTCCGTTGTTGATAACAGAAGGCTGAGAAGGATTGCTGCAGGCTCTTTGGCTCTTTAGCCCTTCTGTTTGTACAGAACACAGGACTCTCAAGGCTTCAGCTCAGAAGTAGAGAGCAACTCCAACCAGACACTGTACCAATGAACACCCAGACCTTGGGATTTTCTGGTCTCCTGAACTGTTTAAAATGTACTTACATTGTCCATAGATAATCTAGTCGAGGGTGTTTTGTTAAAGCAGTGCAAACAAACAGAGGAGTGAACTCAGGAAAAGGCACTGAAATCTTAGAGCATAGGAGGAAAGACTCATAGGCTCCAGGGAGCAGCACTTCATCATTCTCATTAAAATCACTGATAGAGGTCACTGAGGTCCCTGCCCTTGCGCTGTGGGGAAATTAGGAGTGGGAAGTAGAGGCTGCGGAACCTTGGCTCCCTTTGCGTTTAGGCGTCTCATCTACCAAAAGGCTGCTTTCTGATAGCCTCCCTCAAAGGCTTCTCTTCTCTGGAACCCTGCTGAGGTCAAGCCGTAAGACTCCGCACATCGCACATCTTTGGACAGCTCTTTTCCCATGTGCCCCAAAGAGCATCCCATCCTCAAGTGTGTGCAGAGGGATTTATGAGCATAACTGTTGAGTGAAATAAGGGCCTACCATCAGCAAAGGTTGAGTCAGTCAAGACACTCAGTAAAGACAAATGGGTTTCTTTAGTTATTTTCCCTCTCCTCAGGCCTCCAAACAAGCTACTGTATATTGTGAGTCTTAAGAGAGAGACAGTTTGAAGATTTCTCCCCTGAAAGTTCTGACCTCGGTCCCTGCATTAAATGTTGTCTGTCTGCCTGTCTGTCTGTCTGTCTGTCTCTCTCACACACACACATACACACACGCACACGCATACACACATGTGTACACACACATACAGACACATGCACTCAAGCATGCACACAGACACATACACACAGTGTTGGAGTCAACCCCAGGGACTCATACATCAAGCAATACCCTTTACCACTAATCTATCTCTCCAGCCCCTCTTGGCTTTGAAGCGATGGAAGAAGCCAACTCAGGCACAAAGGGAACTTACTGGCTCAGAGCGCCATGAAGCCCGGGCTTTGTCGGAGTCCAGAGGTCTCCGATGAAGTCACCACTGTTTGTCTCTTTCCATCTCTTGGCTTTGCACTGAGCTGGCTCAGTCTTCACAGTCTTTCTTCACGTGGTGGTCCTTGACAGTGCTCGGTTTGCATCATAGGCACAGCTGTAAATTTCGCTGTGCAAAAATCAAAACAAAACAACAACAACAACAAAAAACCCTTCACTGGGGAGCTGAGCTTAAGTGAATCATGTTGGAATCTAGAAGTGCTTAAAATCCTAAATAATTAAGTTAAGATTATAGAAATACAAAGCATAAGTTCTGAGCACCCTGGGTTTTGTACTAAAACCTTCTTCATGACAGCCTATGGTATTTGAGTGTGCTGGTTTAAGACAGAATGCAATTGCCATTGGAAACTGTCCTTCAGAAAGACTCACATACATGGGAACTGGGCCTGGAGAGATGGTTAAGTGGTTAAGAGTACTTGCTGTTCCTGGTCTTGCAGAAGACCTAGGTTCAATCCCAATACCCACACATGCATGGGAACTAAATTGCTTTTCAATTCTCTGGCAATCCCTTCACCCCAAACTCGTGCTTTATAGTGTACTGTGTTTTCTTCGTGTTTCCAATGTCTTTAAGTCAATGAGATATGCTATCAACATACTGAAGTGAGCCTATGACTCATACTGCTAATTAATATGCTACTTAAAATAAATTCTTATATAATCATACGTGTTGTATGTCTGCTTGTGTGTGTGTGTAGATGTGAATGCACATATGTTCATGAGTGTGCGTAGAGCCCAGAGGTCAATAGCAAGTGTCTTTCTTAATGACTATCTGCTTAGTTTTGAAATAATCTCTCACTTAACCTGAGACATGATGCTTTGGCTAGATTGGCCGGCAGTCCCCAGGGATCTCCCTCTCAGTCTCCTCGGCACTGTGATTACAGGCACATGCTGCTCTGCTTGGCTTTTAGGTGGCTTCTGGGGACCCGAATCTCATTTTCAAATCTTCACGATTGCATTAGAAGCACCTTATCACTAAACCATCTCCTGACGCTAAAGTGGAATCTTAAAACTTCTTAGGCCATCTCTGCCCATTGCTTATGTTCGCAGGTCGATTTTAAGTTATTGTTTTGTTAGAAAAGTATGGAGATTATGTATATTTAATTTTTTGTTAGTTTTCAACGGATGGCTAGACGCTAAACATGTTTGACAGTGAAACACAGGATTCTTTGTCAGTGTTCCAAACTGCTTCTAAGTCATCTGCATCACCTAAATGGTAAGAACTGCCGAGAAGCTAATATGGAAGGGGCTTCGTGCAATTGGTCAGCTAGCAACCGTTTCCCTCTTCAAGATGGGAATGGCAATGACTTTATTTTTACAGGTGGGATATTTGGAGGAGGAGTTCATTTTTCTAACCCAAGGAAATGATTGCATTAAGTGAGAGATTTAGTTCCGGGGAGAAGGCTCGAGTCTCTTCCCACATATTTGCTCTGTCTCTATGACCTACTAGGAAGAAAACCACATGGCAGTAAATCACTAGGGATATTTTTTTTTAAAAAAAATCTGGGTCACTATTTAGTAATCACCAGTAACAAAATCTCGAGAGACTTCATGATACTTTAACACAGTTATTCTCAACCTTCCTAAATCTGTGACACTTTAATCAAGTTTCTCGTATTGTGGTGACCCCAAACCATAAAATTATGTCGTTGCTACTTCATAACTGTAATTTTGCTACTGTTATGAATCGTAATGTGAATATCTTGGGGTCTGCAGCCCACAGGTTGAGAAGTACTACGTTAACAGGTTCTGCATCATCAAAAGGAGATCATAAGACGTGTAACTAAAACAACCGAGTACTCTTGCCTTCATTGCCTGAAACTACTCATCTCAATGGGATACGTAAGTATACCTTCTTTGAATTATTTGATCAGAATATTCTGCAAAAAGACGGACTGAATAAAAGGGATTTCTTTGGCTCAACCCTTTCTGAATAAAAAACATTTCAGCTTCTTTCACACTCAAAGAACCTTCTGGGTAGCAGCTACCAAAAATTTCCAACAGCTCTCTCTATTCAGGTTCTGTCATTTAATCTTTGTGATAATGGCATGAAAGAGGTAGGATTTGTTTTTAAATCATCACCCTTACAGAGGGAGAGATTGAGACATAAGGATGACAGCTGACAGTTCTTCCAAGCTCATATATGGCAGAACTGGCTAGGCCTAGAACCAACCTAGAACCAGTGAACCTTGCTATTGGTTAAATCAATTGCCAATATTGCCTAAAGCACAACAGCCAGTAGAACTTTCAAATTCGCCTCCAAAGGAATAGAGCCTACAAGAGGGCAATCGTTTGATGATGGTTCAGCACATTTTGGTTATTGCTAGGCTGTTGTTCCCCTGACTTGGGTTACAAAGACTTTAACAAAGCTCCCATAAATGAGAGACCAAGTAAATAAGAATCTCATATTTGTACTGTTACACTAATAAGCTTAATAACAATAATCCACAAACATCTACAATCATAAGATAAAAACTTCATTACCATTTCAATGCAGTCGCTACAAATCCTCAGGTTAGCCAGTGCGCCAGCTGTGTCCTGGCGCTTCACAACGCAAAACAGCAATTCATTCCAAATTACTACTCTCTGTTAGTGACTCTTGCTCCTTGGCTCCCTTCCCACGCACTCCTGCTGTTCGGATCTATTGTTTCTCCTCCCTAGAAGCTTTTCATTTCCTGGGAAAGCGCGAAGGATGGTCCTGTGAGAAGCTAGGTTAATCTAGCTTCTGAGGTCACACGGTTTGTCTTCCTCCAGCGTTTTGGACAGTCTCAACTTTCCTCTTCCTTTACCCATTGGCATTTCACACACAATTCTGGAAGGGATTGAGACTACCTCACCCAAAGAGTGTGATGGCAATTCGCAAAACTTACGCTGTTTTTCTGGATCTGTGAAGCCAACCAATGGAGGGCGCAGATCACGAGGTTCCTTCTGGCTGTGGGCTCTGTGGATTTGAGAAAACCCCCGCTTTCCACTCTTCCTGCCGTTGGGCCTCTAAATCATCAAGTTCCAAATCAAATTACAGAGCGCTTATCCCTGAGAGTTTATGGCCTTGGAACAGCAGGTTGAAAACCAGATTGGGGGGAAACGAAGGACGGTCTTTAAGTCCACTGTAACACATGTACCAGCTCATAGGAACTCTATACCACTTAAGAGGGCTGCCTAATAGGCAGCATATTTTCTATGGCGCAAAATACTTATCTATTCTCTTTCATTTAGGGCTTAAACTTGTTGCAATCCTGAGTACACATGAAGAGTAGGAACGAAAGTATATTTGATCTTAGTTTTCCTGACACGGGAGATTTCAGGAAAACATTGTCCTTTGAATGAACTCTTTCCGTGCAGAAAATAATCAAGAAATTGATTTCTTCTGAGGTTGTGGGGCCCTAATAATTCTCAAGGTCATAAGCTCTTGTTCTCATAATAGGTCATTTAAATTTTTTGTAACTCCTTCCGTTATGCTGTATGGATGACTGTGTTATTAATGTTATTAATGCATGGGTGAGCACACACTATTTTTTAGGTTTCTTGGGCGTTTCATTGTAAAACACCTCATCAGAGCTGCATTAGAGGACTTTTTTTTTTCTGAGACAGGGTTTCTCCGTAGCTTCGGAGCCTGTCTTGGAACTAGCTCTTGTACACCAGGCTGGCCTTGAACACACAGAGATCAGCCTGCCTCTTCCTCCTGATTAAAGGCGCCACCACCACCTGGCTAAAGGGCTTTTATGGAGCAGGAAGATGTCCTTTTGGCGCTGGGAGCTCACTTTGGTGAATAACATCTCCTTGGAATCCAAATTAGAACTATGGCTAGCCCTAACAGCACATACTGCAGATACCGTAGCTCTTTGAGGAAGCGCCTCTTTTGACACACAGTGCATCATCCCCAAGCTGCCTGTTCCACAGACAGAATTAGTGCATCAAAGGCAAACCGCAAGAACGTCAAAGACACTTTTAGATTCCGTTATATGTTACAAAGATAGTTGTTGTGGAAAAGGTGATGATAAATATAATAATGGACTCATTTTCTTAGACTGAGCCTATTCATATCCATATCAAGGGTTAATTTAAATATTTGACAACTTTTCTCATCAAGAAGTATGGACAAGTTGAGTGATTTTGAAATACGAAAGCCAAGCCTGTGCTACTGTGTTCTTGGGCCTCTTCCTTTACCTATAGTCTTATTATACAATCCTTTCTTGGCAGATGCTAAGCTATGTGACATGGGCTCAAGTTAGAAAGACATCCCGACGCCCGTTCATATAGTTTATCCACAGGTGCGCATACTGTGGGTTGTGGCAAAGTAATCTCTAGAATTAGGCTGTTTACAAATGAACACAGGCTTTCTTTAGCACTACAGTCACCTCAGTGCACTTGGTTGTCCAAATTGTAGCATTTGCATGCTTATTTTTAGGGGATCCCTCTGAGTAAGTTGTGGTCATTTTGGAGACATCTTTAAGTATCCCATTACTTCTTAGATGGCAGATTTGCAGGATGCGCATGAGCTCCCATAAACAAGGTTCATGCTAAAGCACTGAAGGGATTTATTATAGGAAAGGATTTACTATATGAAACCTTGCACCATCCCCAATTGCTATCTTGAGCATACCACTGTAAGTTTGCCATTTCCCCATAGATTTGTTTGTTTGTTTTTGCAATTGACCAGATTCAACAAGTGCCACCCATGAAAGGGGATGGTGTGTCTTTTGATTCTCAACACCAGCTGTTTATGCTTGCACCAGAGTTAGTTTCTTATGAGACATGGCTTCTGGGAGGAAGAAAAATTTGAGTAAAGAATGAAGCACCGATTTAACGACTCTGTTGGACACTCCCTAGTTGTGGATATAAGGTAGAAACCATAGGTTAGTTAAGATGCTGGTTATTATCTCCTCGAAGCCTGTTCTTTTCTAATGAGAGACAGAAAGAAAGTGGACCCAGAGGGGAGGGGTGGTAGGGAGGAACCGGGAGGAGTGGAGGAAGGGGAAATTGGAATCAGTATATACTGTATAAGAAAAGAATCCATTTTCAATAAAAGGGAAAAATAGAAATAGTAACAATTAAAGTATTATCATTTTTATTTTTACAATAAAATATAATAAGCATGTAAGTAGAATGTTACAGATAGTATATGTGTTAAATAAAAACATAGTAAAAATATAATAATAAAATTTTTAAAATTACTTTTTACTATTATAATTAGAATAGTAACCATTCAAGTAATAGCCTCTTACTTGAAATAAGCTGTCTGTCAAAAGTACACACACACACACACATACACACAAAGGTTCATTTTTGTTTAGAAAACATATGTATTCTTGATATATATTAAAAACCTGTGCCTGGCAACAGTGATGCATGCCTTTAATTCCAGCACTCAGGAGGTAGAAGAGGTAGATCTCTTTGAATTCAAGGAGAGCCTGGTCTACAGAGTGAGTTCCAGACAGCCAGGGCTACACAGAGAGACCCTGTCTCAAAAAATCCAAAATATAAACAAATAAACAAATCAGTAAAGACATGATTTTATTTTATACAGCGTATAGGGAACCAATTAAATGCAATCTTTGTTACCTAGTAGTACACAATTTAATTTGAGGGGCTGGATACCGTTAAGGCATAAAAGTGCAGGGAGACAGCTCATATTTTTGAAGAAAACCTTGATTAAATAAACAAATAATGTTGATGCTTTTAGAAGAGATGGACAGAACCAAATTTCTTGTCTTCAGGGTTACATCTGACAGGTCTTTTTCTACATTTTGATATTTATTACTCTTTTGACTTTTCTCTCTTCGTGTGTGTGTCCTTACAATTGAATCTAGGACCTTACACATTAGACCAGTATTCTCCGTGGTACAGACCTACAGCATAAGCACCCCCACCCCTTCAGCCTCTTTTAAAATTTTGAGATTATAATTTAATTACAACATTTCTCTCTTCCTTAAAAGATATGTGTTCTGAAATATAACCTGTCTGGTCCACACAATGCTATCTGTATGTATGTGTTTAGGGCTGTCCATTTGGTAGTGAATAAATAGATTTGGTGTGCTCTCCTCAGCTTCCCATTCTTGTATGACTGAGGCCTTGTGGGCTTTTCACCATCCACTTTGGCATGTCCATCCGTGTCATCCTTGTTGAGTTCACATTTGGGCAGTCATGTTGGTGAGAGGTTATGGGTGTCGCTTTTGATATTACGAAGCAACACAATCTCATAGCAAAGTCCCTGATCCTCTGGCTGCTACAGTCGTCCCGCCCCTCTACCTTAGGTGTGGGAGCGTTTTCTGGTTGTATTCATTGGGACTGGGCTCCACGATTCTGCATTTTGACTGGTTGAGCTTTTCTGCACTGGTCTCTGTCTGTTGCAAAGGACTACACTTACTGTGACATCAGGACGATTTGGTCTATAGATTGTCATTAGGGATTATGCTGGTTTAGTAAATTAGTGGGTGTAGAATCTCCTCCAATAACCGTGACTTCTAAGATTTTTTTCTTTTTTTTTGAGGCAAAGTCCCAGACTAGCCTCCAATTGACAGCTTTCCTGCCTGACTTTCTTCAGTTCTGAGATTATAGGCATATGCCACCGTGCTTGCACTTCATATGTGATCTTAATTTATATCCTTAAAATTGACAATGGAGATTTTTCTGAACACTGTTCACTATGCCTTTGGATGAGTAGGTTTCTTTAGAGTGACCTCATTGTCCAAAGGACAGAGAAGCACGTCACCGCACCATTGAAATGCCTTTAGTCGCTAGCGATGATTCATTCCAATCCAGAAGTCTTTCTCAACTTCTCTGCAGTACAGAGACAGACTAAATTAATAATCATTATTAAAAAAAAGTGTGTAAAAATGCCAAAAAACAGTTTGGAAGTTGGGGGTAATGGCTGAACTGGAAATGGGGGCCATAAGAAGAAGATAATAAAAGCCATGATGATTGAAATCAACTTATTGAAATATTTCAACAAAATGAGTCTGATCATTCATGCCTTTGAGGGGAAGTTGCTATTCCATTCTGGGTAGGGTTCCTATTTTTGAAAACTGAAAATTTGCTAAAATACTGGATTCGTCCAAAGTTGGCTTGTAAAATGCTTGCAGTAAGCAGAGTCTCCAGATCATGGTCAAAAGGCATTGTGTGTGGATACCAGTGACGAAATACCTGACATAGGTTCAAGTACAATTATGAATATGTCTTCCATTTATTCAGCATTTCATTACCATCTTTTGCAGATTCGATATCATCCTGAGCTCTTATGAGCCAAAATACAATATATTCTTGTGTCTGGCAGGGACACACAGCTTCTGTACTTGAAAACCAAGGAAGGTTGCCCTAAAAAAATAATATTCTTTAAAAGAGCAAGACCTTGGCGATGTCATGATTGATCATTAGCCTCATAATTTATCTCATGAAATGAAAAGAAGATCTCAAAGGCATGCCTGTGGCATATGAACCCTATCTAGTGATGACTAAATGAAGCTGTATGGCTTTAAAAAAAGAAGAAAGCAAAAAACCACAACAGGGAGGAACAACAAAAGAACCTAGAAACAACATGAACAAAACCCCGGCAGATAAAACCTTCTGGTAGAATGTGTGGCACACAGTAGGTGCTCACAAAATGTCACTTTATTTCCCAGTGTTTTTTCCTTTGGCCTAGAACTTAAAACACCTCCTTCTTCTGCTGGGATTATCAGTGGGTGCTTCCACACCTGCTTGTTTCTTGACGTTAAAAAAAACTTTTTCGTTAAATTGATTTGTTGGTTGATGAATTGATGAATCAATTGCTCTATGTACATGCGAGCATGTATGTGTGCAGGCATGTGTGTGTGTGTGTGTGTGTGTGTGTGTAGGTCAGAGGGTAACTTACAGGGCTCAGTTCTTAGAACTCGGGTTGTCAGCATTGACAGGAAGTGCGTTTACCCACTGAGCCACCTCATGTCCTGACATTTAATGGGGACAGGGGAGTGAGGAAAAGGGAAATTAGAAGACAACCAAGAGAAGACCCTGTGGTTTTCAGGAACTCTGTGTCAAGGAGGGAAGAGCATTTACCTGTCTGTATTCTTATAGAACTGTAGGTAAAGCATACTTCAGGCTCCCAGCAGGACCACATTCAAGTTGCCAGCTCAACCAGGCTAACTCAATGTGTGAGAAAGCCCAGTGTGACTTCTGCAATGCAAATGGATTCTTCCATTGCTTTAAAAACCATTTTGTTTATTTACTGTTTTTTTTTTTTTGCAGCAACAGGGATTCAATACGGGGCCTCCTCATACATGCTAAGCAAGCTCGTTGTTCCTGATTTCTCACCCCAACCCTGTTTTATTAAAATACAGCTGAAGTATGAAACAAATGAACAGTGACTTTAAAGATCATCTTTAAGTTGAAGACTTTACTAGACAGAATCCGTGAGCAGAGTTCTCAGAATCCGTGAGCAGAGTTCTCAGCCACCTCCTACTCCTAACAATTCTACCTAACAATGAATAGATTCTCTCTCTCTCTCTCTCTCTCTCTCTCTCTCTCTCTCTCTCTCTCT